>NMRB01001028.1:22680-42265 GCA_002633025.1 Notospermus geniculatus | reverse complement strand
TACATGAACCCAATGTTCAGTCACACATCTTATTCTGTAAACCACACAACAAGGTCCAATTACTTTGCCATTCAAACCACCATGGGCAGGTTAATCCTGTATAGACCCATTAAATCAGCCAGCAGTACCACACTTCCAAATTGTTATTATGTAATGTTAACAGATCTATATTGAGGAGAATCTATAAATAGAATGTAAACAGTTCTTCTTGATGATTGGCAGTCATTAGGCTCCGCCTTCCTGAGTTTGCCAGAAAGGAGTAATGCCATTAGGTGCACAGGTCTTCATTATTTCACCGAGCGTCTTCATATCTTGCATAAACATGTATTAGAGGGGTACCTTCAAAACTACCGAGTTTGGTCCGATCGGACATCCAATATGGCCACCAGGTGGCGTAACCTGAAAATCGACCAAGTGCTATAACTCAGGAACGGCTTGACCCAGAGTTCTCGAACATGATATTTACCTCCCTCTAGGTGACCTTTACAAGCACGTCAAATTTCGGCCTGATTAAACTTCCAATATGGCCACCAGGTGGCGTAACCCGAAAATCATGAAATGTGCTCTAACTCAGGAACGACTTGACCCAGAGCGCTCAAATGTGCTATGTGGCTCCCTCTAGATGACCTTTATGTGCATGTGAAGTTTTGGCCCGATCGGACATCCAATATGGCCGCCAGGTGGCATAACCCAACAATCATTGAAGTCCTGCAACTTGGGAATGACCTGACCCAGATTACTCATAACTGACATGTACCTCTCTCTGTCATTACACTGTTATGTCCAAACGAGTGAGCACATGGTCCATGGACCATTTCATTTTTTACTGCCATGATTAATTCCCATTAAGTAAAGCCTGGGCTCCGAAGGTGGCACAGTGTTAACATCATTGCCTGTTACATTGGGCCCATGTTACTTTCTACATGACATTCTGCTGCTTTTTCACTGAAAAAATACCACAATATGAAGTCTGCAGTAACATCTCTTTTCGAGATTTTGTCATGAAAAATGGTCATAATATGAGTTCGTCAGAGTGCTAAAATACTTCCTTACTTCCTCAAATGTCAGGAAATTGCATCGCTGAGTTTCTAGAACACAAAATTTGTAAAATTTGTTTAAATTTTCATTATCAATTTCCAGGCAAAGAGTGATGATGAACACAAGGCTGTGAAGAGTAAATATGCTGAAGACAGTGAGATTTTACGGGTTCCCATTGCCCTAGCCATGGTCAAGTTACTTCAGAGGATGCCAAAAGGAGTTCTACAAGTTTACTTGCCGAGGTACTGTGTTGTGGCATATTTTGGGGCTTTATGGATAGTCCTGCAAAAAAAGAATATTCACCTTTAAATGTCAATATTGTGATGACAGTGAAATTTTTACCGCGTCCAGTTTTAGCGTTAACAAGTCAAATGGTCCTGAAAAGTGAGGTTCTTGGAATAGGCCTTCCCTTTTCTCATAAGATAATTTGTTTTGTTCTGACGTCACTCCGTACAAATAACTTCAGAAATAACCGCTAGCCAGAGTTACACTGTCACCACCATCTCAAAAACTATTGGGGCTATTCTGACAGAATTGTAATCCTGGCTAGCATTTAGGTAATGGGGGCAGGTCCAGACTTTGGCTTTTCGTGCGGATGCTGAAAGTGGCAAAAAATGCAGTCCCCCTCCAGAGAGCCAGCTGCTCAACCAAGGCAAAAACGCTAGCTACCGCCCTGAAAGTTAATAGGAGCAGTCAGCCGCCCGTATTGCCAAAAGATGGCAGCAAAGTTCTAGTGGACAAAGGAAAATCCGTGTGATTGGTGCTCGATGAAGAATAAATGGGTCGACTATATGCATTGAATTGGGCAGTAGTGACACCTACATGTATGTATTGGTCAACTCGCTAGTTAAAGTTTAAAGTTAAAGTTTTGGGTTTATAGTCTGATATCAACAACGGTAGAGGTGTCATCTGACTTTACACTTTAACCCCAGTCTATCCTGAAACCCTTCAGTAGAACTCAGATGAGCTGCTCATTCAGCGCTACAATCTGAGCATTTCCGACTGGTACCCATTTATACACCTGGGTGGAGAGAGGCCAGTAAGGCAAAGAGACCTGCCCAAAGTCTCACGCCAGCAGCGGGATTCGAACCCGGGATCCTCTGACCGCTAGTCGGAGGCCCGAACCACTACACCACCGTGGCTCCCTCGCTGACAGCTCCTATTGCATTTGTTGAATTCCTTTCAGACTGTCACATTTCAAATGTGCAGGTTTTGAAATCTCAGAAACGTTGAAGTAAATTCCTGAAAATATTTTGTTCAATATGATTCTTTTTATTTTGCAGCATTCTGTTGAAAGTGTGTGCCTTCCTTCGTTCCCGTGCCAAAGATATCCGAGATGTGTCTCGAGATACACTCATCAAGATCACGCTGGCGTTAGGAGTCAAGTATTTCCATTATGTTCTGAAGGAACTCAGGACTGCCCTGAGGAGAGGTTACCAGGTGGGTTATTGGTTTAGTTTAGTGAGACTATCATGATCCATCCGTCCATCAGTCTGTCTATCTCTCCATCAGCAGAGTTCATAGTTATCCAGGTTATAAGGGCCTAGAAAAGTATTGTTTTGCTACCTGTACGCTGCTTGGTCGGCAGTGTACCCGCAGGATAATCACCCATAGTTAACTTTCCTGTGTCTAACTCCAGGAGGACGAAAGAAAATTTGAATGCTCAAGAGGCTTTGTTTAGAGTTATTCAGCTCTTTTGTCCTCCTGGACGTAAATGCAGGAATATGCGTGTCATTATCCTGCGAGTACATGTAAATGTCACTCATCAAGCAGTGTACAGGCAGCAAAACAATGCTTTTCTAGGCCTTTAACTGAATACTAGTAGCTATGAATTTAAATGAAAATGCTGATTCAGCCACCCTTCATGAAAATGGCCCTTTCTGTTGGAGGACCCCCAGACCCCTCTCTTCTGCTTCCATCTCATGCTGCTGAGCCTCACCAACCTGATGTGGCAGGGGCATCGCCACGTCCGTTGGGTTGGGGCGCGAGCGAGGCCCTCCCCCCGCGAGCGGGGCCCTCCCCCAAGAAAATTTGAACATTAAACGTGCTTAGATGCGTTTTCCGGGCATCTGGGAATGAGACATCATGCATTTTCCAGTTGCAAAAAGACTGTTTTTGTACCGAAAACGTTTACATCTGACGTGGAGTACAATCTTTCAATGGGTCATATGAATAAAGACTAGTAAATGCTTTTACTTGAATTTTGCAGTACAAATGCACTAGGCAATGCTGTACAAATCTGACGTAAAAGCATTTGCTAGTCTTTATTCATATGACCCAATGAGTGATCCTATACTGGATAGTGGATGCGTCCCTCTACTTCCAAAGTGAATCAAGACTTACGGCATTTGGAAAATTTAATTGAACATTAAATGTTCAATTAAATTTTATTAAATTAATTAAATTTCAATTAAATTGCTCGCTTTCCTGGTATCACTCGACACTCGCTGCACCATGACCATAAAAGGTGAAAGCTCCGAGGCGGGAGAAGTGTCAGCAGGCGATGGGCGTTTGAGCGGCATGTTCTGTTCTGGACTAGCATTTTAACAGGTGATGTGCTGCACGCAGCAATGCCGTTTTAGCTTCTTTCTTCGGCAGCCTATGTAGCATTTGTGGCTTTGAAAATTTTTTGTTGCTCTGCAAAAGCTAGGGGGGCCCATGGCCCCTGCCCCCCCATGGCGACGCCCCTGTGTGGGGAAAGTTGGACAACACTGGCAAGTATTTTGCAACCTTCATGACTTTATCAGTATTCTTTTTTACAGCTCCATGTACTTGGTCATACTGTACATGCCCTTCTGAAGAACATGGAACAAGATATTCATGTTGGAGACCTGGATTTATCCCTCGAAAGTCTTATCGAAGTGTTCAATGAAGAATTGTTCGGTGAAGTTGCAGCTGAGAAAGAAGTTGATGGCATCACTGGCAAAATTCCTGAAGCAAAGAGTATCAAAAGTTATGATTCGTATGAAATAGTTTCAAAGTTTGTTGAGAAGGGATCAATAACGAAGTTGATTGTTCCCCTAAAAGAGGTAAGGGGTTTATTTTCGTACCTGTCAAAAAATATTCCCTGTTCGTTGGGGGGGGGGGGGGGGNNNGGGCTTGCCTGTGCCATCTTCAGCCTGTTCCCATCAAATGCAATTTTCTACATTGATTTAGCGATTAAGGGTACTTGCTGCCCTTGTCAGTCCTATAAAAAAGCCAATTGGATATCACATGGTGTTCATGGTTGTCCTAACAAAAGGCAGGATTCGATTTCACATGGTGTGCATGGTGGAAGCATTTCTTTCTCATTTCATAACTGCATTTCTATCAGTGTACATATGCAATGGAGATCAAATGTAGTGCCTGGGAAAATCATATGGTAAAAAAGTGATAACACATCTGCTGTGAATGCACCTTCCATAGTTGGAAAGAAAAGATTTGGAAAAGTCTGTTTTGGAGTGAAGTTTGGGAGAGATGTGTCCCTCCTGACGAGGTTATGTCAACTCAGTGATGTCTCTTCTCTCCCAATATGCACAGAATAATGAACGAATGGTATGAACAATGACATAAGTTCATGTCACACTGCCACAATTCTGACCACGATGCCTCTACGAATGCTACGATAGGCTTTCATAGTGGGATCGTGGCCTTAATGTTACCATGGTTACAATGGGTACGATTGTCCCGAAGCCTCTACGAAGTGTGTCGGAACCGTGTAGGAAGTCATTAGAAAAGCAATAGGATGCCATCACGAACATTACGAAGCTATTACAATTAATTATGATTTGTGTACAATTTTCAAGATCTTGGTGACCAATCAGAAGTGTTCCCGCCAAAACGGATTCCCCT
This sequence comes from Notospermus geniculatus, assembly GCA_002633025.1. Taxonomy (NCBI): domain Eukaryota; kingdom Metazoa; phylum Nemertea; class Pilidiophora; order Heteronemertea; family Lineidae; genus Notospermus; species Notospermus geniculatus. Next base: position 37,396 of record NMRB01001028.1, on the reverse strand, counting down.
CACGTCACTTCATGCAGGTGTCGTGCATCTTCGTGTTGACTTCCTGTATGCTTCGTGCAAGCGTCGTGTTCACATCCTACATTAAAATGTACTGGGTCACGATGCCTATATGAAGTTTTGTGATTTTCGTACAGTCTTCGTGGTGGCATTGTGTCCTCAAGATCAACAAGAAGTCCCCACGATCAACACAAAGCCTGTAGGAAGGCATTACGATTCATTACGAAGCCTATAGGAAACACCACAAAAGCATTTCGAATCAGGACATCAGCTATGCTCCAGCAAAAGCAGATGGCTATTACAAAGGCGGAAGGGATAATGGCCTTACCGGTATATGATACAATAGATGAAATGAATGGGCCGTAACTACGAAGTGCGATTAGGCCAACACGCGTGTAAGTTCATAGTTATTCAGGTTAAGGGCCTAGAAAACCATTGTGTTGCTACCATGTACGGTGCTTGATCGGCAGCATTTATCCGCAGGATGACCACGCGGTTAACATTCCTGCGTTTACGTGCAGGAGGATCGAAGAAAAGAGTTGAATGACTCTAAACAAGGCCTGTAGGTTGTTTAAATTTTTCTTTTGTCCTCCTGCAGCTAGGCGAAGGAAAGTTAACCGCGGGTGATTATCCTGCGGGTAAATGCTGCCGATTAAGCAGCGTACAACGTAGCAATACAATGGTTTTCTAGGCCCTTAACCTGAATAACTATGAATTTACACGCGTGTTGGCCTAATCGCACTTCGTAGTTACGGCCCAATGTCTCTGTGGGTTTACAATAGTGGTGGACAGCAGTGAAAATAGTTGAATGAACTGAATATCAGTGATGAACTCTTGTGACAAGTGTCCCTCTGCTTTTGCTGGAGTGAGTCACAAATTTTTTTATGTCCAGCTTAAAATTCTTATCATCTCAGTCATTGCCCCCTGTTTAAATTTCTAGATACTCCAGAACAATCAAAATATAAAGGCAGCAAAAAAAGTGGAGACAGTCCTCCACCGGATCACTCTTGGTCTCCTCGAGAATAAAGAATTACCCATCGAGACACAGATGGTATTCGTGCATGGACTTGTCAGTGAGACAATGCCACTTGTCACCTCAGGCGAAAAGTAAGTGATCATTTTGTAACCATTTGTATTTTCATCTCCCCACTTTTCGAAAAAAGTGGGGAGATATTGTTTTACCCTCCGCCGTCAGTCTCTCCGGCTGTCTGGCTGTCCGTCCGAAAGTGATATCTCCTAAATCATTCAACGGAGGAGTTTGAAACTTTGTTATATGTTAGGTACTCATCCACTAATCAATGTGCACAACACTCTTGGAATTTCGATCCAACCCCCTGTCTTTCCACCAGAGGGCGATATATGAAAAACACATGTATTGTCATTACTCCTTAACTAATTGTGATAAAGTGACGAAAGGGGCTGTTCATTTTCATCATATGAGGAATCTGAGTTGTGATCCTTGGGAAAACCGAAAGAGCTATGCACTTGCAAATTGCAGGGATTATTTGTTGTGCTGTACAGAATAATTGCAGCAATTTGCAGCTTTATAGCTTTCTCCATTTTCTCAAGGATCACAAGTCAGATTCCTCAGTTGATGAAAATGAACAGCCCCTTTTGTGTGATGGTCTATCCCTAACAGTTCATAATAGAGTTGTCCTCTATTCACAACTGTTTGGAGCTCCAGACTGTCCGATGAAATAGAGCACTACATATTAGGTAACAGGCTGGGTAATGTGTGCCACGAATAGTGTCCATTTCATGGGTGTTATGTGAGTTTGATTTTGTGTCAGTTTTCTACATAGGTTTGTGGTCACACCATTATTCAGGGTATGCATGCCATTGATTTGGAAAAGGCTTAGGCCCTTTCAAAAAAAGAAAAAGTTTCTCAGGTTGTCCGTACAAACCCTACACGTACTTACACAATAGAAATCCCCGGGCTTTTTGAGACTAGGTGTGGGCGTCTACACTACAAAAATAAGCCGTGGTTACACTACNTGGTCGCAAGGCCGGTCACCGAGAAAATCACTCGAAAAATCGCCCGTGGGGGCAGGCTTAAATTAAACAGGCCTGCTAAAATGCAGCAACCTCTGCCTTTGTAACAGCATCTCGTCGTTGTCTTCGCGTGCAGCCATGGCTCTCACTAGTAGACCTTTATCCCATTCAACAGTCTCGACAACAGTTGTCAAAGAGTTGTTGCACAGACACTTCAACAACAGTCTGGCTCCACACAATAGCTGAACTGTTGGAGTGACAGTATGGACAAACTGAGAAACTTTTTTCAAAAGGGCCTAAGCCTTTTCAAAATCAATGGCATGCGTACCCTGAATAATGGTTTGACCACAAACCTATAGAAAACTGACACTCAATCAAACTCACATAACACCCATGAAATGGGACCTATTCCTGGCACACATTACCCAGCCTGTTACCTAATATGTAGTGCTATATTTCATCGAACAGTCTGGAGTTCCAAACAGTTGTGAATAGAGGACAACTCTAATATATCTTAATTGTTTTTTACCTTGACCTACTTTCAATGTCACAGGGGTCAAACTTTCATAAAAACCACGGGAAACACTTTCATTGGCATTATTCCTTACCTATTTGTCATGTAGGTACAAAACTGTGTGTGGTGGTGTATCTGTAAAATCCTAATAATATATCACATAGATTTTGACGTTGACCTACTTTTCAAGGTCAGGAATCAAACTTTAAAAAGACAGCACTGTGATATACCTTTGCATTTATTGCCTACATTTCATCAAGGAACTTGAACTGGAAATCTGGAATGTGTTAGGTACTCAACCACTAATGTGGCACTCATGTACTAATGTGTGGGTACTAAAACCCTGGGGATTTCGATCCAACTCCACATCTTCTTTCCACCATGGGATGAAATGTGAAAAACATTAATGGTCATTACTCCTAAAGTACTCGAGATAAAGCGACAAAATTTTCTGTGGTGTTTATTTGTAACCACTAAGTAAAACATCATTCGGCTTTTGACCTTGACCTACTTTGAAGCTCACAGGGGCGAACATTCCTCAAAACCACAAGAAACATGGGAAAAACACGTCTGTAAAATATTTGTGATGAAGTGACAAAATTGTGAGTGGTGGTGTATCTTTAAATTTTGACTACCGGTACTTCTTAAGCTATCACATGAGTTTTGACCTTGACCTTGACCAGGAGTCAACTTTACAATGACAGGCTATTGCCTAAAATTCATCAGAGAAACTTGAACCTGAAACTTTGGAATGTTTAGGTACTTGACTACTAATGTGCACAACACCGAATGTATCTCGATCCAACTCGGCCTCTTTCCACCAGGGGTCGATGTATGAAAGACACACAAAAAATCACCATGTCTCCATTACTTCCTGTCGAAAGCGGGGAGATATGCGATGGGCTCCCCATCGACATTGCTCTAGTTCTTACTGTGGAATCAACAATGGACTGAAACTATGTGATTTATAGGGAGTCCGTACTGATTCATCTCAGGCTCTCAGAGTGAGATGCAATGAAAACATCGGTGCCTGTCACCTCTGAGGTTCCCGGCTCGATTCCTGTTCAAACCGGTCTTCATGTGATGGAGAGGCGACTCTCTATGACAGCACAGCACAGGTTTCCTCAGGCACTCCGGTTTTCTCCTGCAGTACATCAAAATCACCCGGTGTTGGCTATAAAGAGCTAATAATGCCGTGTTTGCCACTCAGTTCTTGATTCAATACCGTCTTCCTGTGCTGGCTGTACAATCTACATAACCAGCCGCGTTTATTTAGTGGGCCTGGAACTGGTGTTATGGTTGAACTGGGTAGGGTACCGTATTTTCCGGCATAAGACCCGCAGCTTTTTTCCATGAAAAGACCCAAAAAATCACGAGTGGGGGTGATACAACGGTGCGGTTCTTACGGTGATTAAGGTCTATAATCGGCCCAATAACCATGCATAAGTTCATGGAAGATATACAAGTCCATTCTTTATTGTTCCTTGCATCATGTCATAGGCCTATTTTTATGAATCTGCACAAAATTCTGGTGTAAAACAGGTTCAAAACCAGGTGAAATGGCATGATCATTCCCAGGGAATCCATTTTGCTTGATTGAAAATGAGGCTTGTTCTGGTTTAGTTCGTTCGAGTACCCGAGTTGTCACTGATTGCTCCAACATGTCACTGACACTGGCTGGTCGCGAATTTTTTTTTCCTAACCAGTATATCCATTGCACCGCTATTCGGCCTCTGATTGGTTCTGAGATTGACGTCATTGGTCACTACAATCAACATGGCTGCGCCCATTGTTTGTCGATTCGGGTCAGAGAATTACAATAAAAGTGAAGAATTATCGATCAATGACTTTCCTGAACTGAATGTAAGTTTGCATTAATCAAAAACAGTTCATGGTCGAAATACTAAACGTAAATCCTAGCCTATTTGAAGGTTACGGCGTGATTTTTTGTTGCGCGACGAGTAGGCTGACTAACGTCACACTGTATGTGTAGTGTATTGTTATGCATGGCATGGGGGTGTGTACTGTAGGCTATTATAGGGGCCTACATGGGATGGGAACAGAGGCCAAGCCCAAGGCCCATGCTAATGGTATGCATTTCTATATGACTTTTTTGTGTTGCTGCCGTGACTGTGGGTTGTGAGTGGCCAGTGCACACAGTAGCTACAGGAGTAGGCCTAGGTCTGTAGGTAGTCAGGCAATGTACTAGGCCTAGGCCTAGGCCTAGGCCTATAGGGTAGGCCTTTTGGCCTTCATGTATGTAGGCCTATTGGGGGTGGGGGGCTACTACTAGTTTTACTACTGTCGTACTGACCTCCATTATTCTCTAGACTCTAGTCAGTGTTGAATCATGAACACACAGTGTCAGTGACACACAAAATGGCCTGTAATTTAGTAGACCAAAATTTATCTCAGATCCCTTAGGGGCCTTTTTAGGCTCATTTTTCCCTAGGCCTACTGGTGAAAGAAGTAGCCCACCTAGTAAAGGGTGTTAGATTTACTTTTTGCACTCTCTCTGCTCTAGCCTACACTATTTAGGCCTTGTCTACTTTTTGTCGTCCATGTATTGTTGATGTCATGCTTGTGCATTTTTTCCAGGCAACCCTCCCCAAAGGTTATGAGTACCATCTTTGTCATTTCAAAGACTTTGATGGAGGCTACAAGTACAAGGCTGAACTGCGTATTGCTATTTCAACCGAATCAGAAGCTCGCCAGTGGGTCAAGAACTATGAAAAGGAGAGTAAGATTACTCTTCGTGTGATGAAAACATATCCAAATTCTGGACGCATCAATCTATTCAAGATTGCCTACAGATGCCAACACAATACCCTAGCAAGATCTGAAACAGCCAATGGAAGACTAGGGAGCAAGAATACAAGCTGTCCTGCACAAATGAGTGTTACAGTAAAGAGATTTATCGGAGAAAAAAGCAAGTAAGTACAGTGCAATGGGATTGTTTGCATAAAACGTTCATTAGGCTAGGCCATAGTGGAGCTCTTCAACATGTTCAGTAAGCTCAGCCAACTAATGCAGTCTTTGAATGTTAATCACTTAGCAATCTTTTTAATGGTGAAGAGTGGCTCTGATAGTACATTACCTTCTGGATCACTTTATTTCATCAAATGACTTTCTTGTTTTCTTTCATTACAGGGCTAAAGGAAAGGACCTTCATTTACCAAAGTTTGCAATGGTTGTCATCTTGGACTTCACTCATAATCATGGAATTTACACGGCAGACACATTGAAACACCGGGATGTTTCTGAAGAAACTGTAGCTGTGTTCAAAGCCTTGTTTCAAAAAGGGCACTCTCCATCGTCTGCACTAAATTCTTTCAAGATGGACCTACAGACAGAGCATGGGCCCGAGTACATTTTAAAGGCAGCAGATAGAGCAGATTGCCCAGATCTGCAGTTTTGCCACAGGTAAGTTTTACGAACACTTTTTGTCTACAAAAATTTAATTTAATTCACCTTGGTGAGCTTAGGGTATGTGGAAGAAGGCATTCAGTTGGTCAAGTTGATTGAAACGCTCCAGTATTCTGATTAGACCAAGGCTTAAAGTTCACAGTCCGGTTTTCGTTTTTGCCTAACCCAACTAAACAATTTTGTTTTTCATTTCCAGGCTGTACCGAAAAGTTTATGAGAAAGCCTACGGTGCAGTGTCTGGGGAAAAAATGCTGTTGGACCTTGAGGCAATCATCAAGTCGTACAATGCTGAGCAAGGACTGGAATGTGCAAAGATGTCACAACATCAGGGGAGAATTGCAATTGGCGTTTGCACGCCTTTAATGCGCAGGATTCATGAGGAGTTTGAACACAGTGGGGAGCTTGTTTTCGTTGACGCGTCGGGAGGAATGGACAGATATGACTGTCGTATATTTCTTTTGCTCACTCACAGTGTAGCAGGGGGCCTACCACTTGGGTGTCTGATTACGACATCAGAATCGAAAGACACTATTACGTTAGCCTTGAAACTTTACAATGATGTCATCCCTGAGAAGGCATTTTTCGGCAGATCTACCAAAGGGCCTAAGATCTTCATGACTGATGATAGTGAAGCTGAGAGGAGTAGTTTAAAGATAGTTTATCCTGAGGCAGCCCTTGTTCTTTGTGTGTTTCACCTCCTGCAGGCGGTATGGAGGTACCTTTGGGAGGGAAAGAATTCAATTCCTCGGAGTGATAGACCTCATCTCTTGGGGCTAGTTAAAGCCCTGGTGTATGCCGAGACGGAAGCTCAGTTGGAGGACTGTTTTTCAACATTGAACCATGATTCTATTGCTTCCAAGTACAGTAACTTTTTAGGCTACTGTGAAAAATTGTACAGCCGTCGGAAAGAATGGGCCTGTTGCATGCGGAAGGACCTGCCGATTCGTGGAAATAACACGAACAACTATGTGGAGGCTGCCATGAGGGTCCTCAAGGACCAGATATTTGAACGTGTTCGTGCTTATAGCCCTGTTCAACTTCTTGATTTCATGCTTGTTCGGATGCCTGCGTACTATGAGAGAAGGCTAATTGACATAGCCAATGGGAGATTTGACATGACTGTTTCGAAGAGATACCTCCCTGGAAATGGGAAGATCACCCCTGATATGATCACTACAACAGAGGCTACTGGGATCTACCGTGTCAGGAGTGAAAGTGACTCTGACCAAGAGTATGATGTGGACATGGGAAATGGCATGTGCACGTGCCATGTTGGCCTGAATGGAGCACCTTGCAAACACCAATATGCCATTATGAAACATTATAATGTCAGGTCTTTAAACTTCCTCCCAATTACAGATGAGAAGACACGATTGCATTTGTTATACTTGGCAACTGGTGTGAAGAATGTTCCACAAGACTGGTTCAAGCCTCTGAATGGTGGGCCTGACCTGATTGATGTACCACAGACAGAGGACACTCATGATGATACCATCAACAGAGTCAGTGATAATTCAGTAACCTCTGAATCTGATCCTTGTGTTGCGGCACTTGATATGCAAAGGCAGATGCAGAACAGGTTTGATGGTAGACATGGGAATATGCCTGTGCTTCAGGATTCGACTGCAGTGGTGGCGAACAGCATGCCTGACTTGTCTGTTTTGGAGAAAGGAATACAAAATGTAGCTGACACTCTAATATGCAAGCTGAGGGAGAATCCCAGTGAACTTTCTGAGCCAGTAAAATCATACATAAAAAGTTTCAGTGACTTAAAAACAGATTCTGGCGTGGTATCTGCACTAAAAACATTTGGCAAATATACTGGTGCGGCAGAATCACTAACCTCTCACAGGAAACCTACATCAAGAAGTCTTCCTCACAAACATGGGAAAATGATCAAAGTTCAACCTACTGCACTGAGCAGACGGTGCACAACTCATGTTGGAGGTCGTCGGTGTTTGCATACTGGTCGCAAAGTTTCTGCTCTCAAGGGTAGTAGTTCAGATAAAGAAAACGTGGGAAGTTGTCATTTGCTTCCAAAGAAAAGGCCCAGACGTGCACCACACAACTTGAGCCAGTGTGTTGCTCTCAATGAAAACATTGGCAAAAGCCACAGTTCGAAGTGGTGATTGCATGGACATTGCTGGATGTGATGTCAGGTTTTTATCACACTTTATCTCCTTCACCATGTGACCATCACCATGTGATAAATTAATACATGTTTTCTCCGATTTGCAAATTTTCGACCCCATACTGGGGTCTTCTTTAGGCACTGTCAAGTGAAAATCCCAAGTGTGCTTTATTTTATCTCCATCACCAGTGATGTTCATCGCGGCACAAAAATAAACAACAGGACATTTTAAAAGAATTTAAAAAAACTATATGTACATGTACTTGTTAGTTCATATCAGGTATGTCATGATTGTGTGAAAGCCTGGTCTGAGGTGGAATAAAGCCTATTGCACATTGTGCAATTTTTGTGTTGTAAAAAGTTCCTTCCCATCATTATAATCCGTTCCCCAAAACTCCACTGCTTTTCTTAGCACTCCAAATGGATCCGAAGACCCCTTTAGCATTGCACTAGCAGATCCAGGGAGCAACTTACCACAAAGTCTAGCAGATCCAGGGAGCAACTTACCACAAAGTCAGAAGTTATCCATTTAGAGCTTTAAAATCATAATAGTCGAAGTGGCAAAAAATTTCATTAAAAAAACTTGAGAAAGAGGAAAAACGAGGAAAAAAGATGATTATTTCCAAAATAAAAAGAAAAAAGAAGAAAGAAAAAATGCCAGTGACTGGACTCGAACCCATGCAGAAGTCTCCATTTCGTATTTGAAGCCCAACGCTCTAACCACTCGGCCAAACCATTGAAAGTGAACAACCAATCAGGGGCCGAATAGCGAGTGCAATGGATATATCGGTTGGGAAAAAAAAATTCGCTGGCTGGTCAGCTGATGCATGTGATGAGGCTTGATCTGACATGGCCGCGGGTGATACGGCAGTGCAGGTCTTCTGTGGATTTAGCAATGATCTGGGGGGGGGGGGGGGGGGGGNGGGGGGCGGGTCTTAGGGCAGTGTGGTTGGTAGTGCAGAAAATACGGTAACTTTATAGCCAATTATTGGTCCGTACATGCACTAAAGGAGGCCTCAGTAATATGGGGCCTGAAGATGATATTGGTGAGGATTCCTGTATCATTGAGAATACTTGCTCAAGTACAACGCGCATGTTTAGATTTACACTTCATCGGTAGGAAGAGAAATACATTTTCAAAATAGACTTCCCACGCACCTGAGTGAGCAGGTGTAAATTCTTAGCATTTCCGAAAATGATCCAAGGTATAGTTGGCAGAACTGATGTGTTGTCATATGACTGGACCAGTTTCTTCTTGGGCTGTACCCCTTATTGTCAGTTTTCATCTATATTCAGAGCCAAGAAAGAAGCTCCGAAGCCGCCGGACCCACGTTTAAAACCCGAGAGTACTTACATAGTTCCCAAGGCTCCCCCTAGAGGAGGCGTGAAAGCAAGCAATACTCTCAAAACAAACTTGCATATATTGGTAGAGTTTGGTGTACAGGTAGGTATTTTCTAATTTTGCTCATAAGTTTATCGAACAAATGTACATGTAATTATGCCCCCGCTCAACGAAGTTGAGATGGGGGCATTATGTTCTCAGTTGGTTTCCGTCGTCCGCCGCCGCCGGATCCTAATCCGGACTATAACTCAAGAACGGGTTGTCGGATTGATCTCATATTTCTGTGGTGTAACCGGGTGGATCAGAGGAGGTGCCCTATCGATTTTGGTTGCGATCCGATATTCAATATGGCCGCCAGGAGGATATCTTGGAGTTTGCATTCCGGACCATAACTCAAGAACGGGTTGCCCGATTTATCTCATATTTGCGTGATGTAATGGGGTGGATCAGGGGAGGTTCCCTATCGATTTTGGTTGCGACCCGATATTCAATATGGCCGCCAGGAAGACATCTTGGTTTTAGCATTCCGGACCATAACTCAAGAATGGAATGCCCGATTGATCTCATATTTGCATGGTGTAATGGGGTCCATCGGGAGAGGTTCCCTATCGATTTTGGTTGCGACCTGATATTCAATATGGCCGCCAGGAAGACATGTTGGTTTTAGCATTCCGTACCGTAACTCAAGAACGGGTTGCCTGATTTATTTCATATTTGTATGGTGTAATGGGCTGGATCAGGGGAGGTTCCCTATCGATTTTAGTTGCGACCCAATATTCAATATGGCTGCCAGGAAGACATCTTAGTTTTAGCATTCCGGACCGTGACTCAAGGACAGGTGACCTGATATTCAGCGTGATGCACCAGAGCGGGGGCATACTTGCAATCGCCCCGATTGCGTTACATCTAGTTTGTTTCTTTTAACTCAATACAGAAAATGCCAAAATTTGTAATGTTTAACATCATTTAGTAAAAAAATGTTATTAGCCTGCTTGGCTGAACGGCCCACCAGTGCTTGTGCTGTTATTGGGTTTGTTGAGTGTGAGTGAAATGTGAGATGGTCTAGGGAAACCTGTCAGATGTTGCTGAATGACCAACAAGGACTGTCAGATTGCCTCTGCATTGATCTGCTGCTGTTCACCTGTTCCGTAGTACATTTCAGCTATCGAAATGTGTGGGTTCACCAAGGCCATTAACACTTTCCTCAAATGCGACATCCAATGCGTTTTCCTAGACTGCCTTACAGATAACAACCGCTGTACGAGCCTGATACTCACCAGACTTGCTGTATGTGTCAGGTCTACTGAGTTCAAGAAACTTGCCGATTTTGGGGTCAGAAGATCAAAGAGTCGTTTCAGTCAAAGGCTGTGTTTTCCATGTCTTCAGGAAAGTTGAAGAGATTTCAAATGTTTCTGCAACAGCTGCTATCTTTTTAGCCCGCTTGGCCCATAGGCCAAAAGGGCTTATGCTGTGCTCGGCGCCTTTAGTGGTGGTCTGTCGTGCGTGCGTCCGTAAACTTTTCCCTTGTCAGATGGATAGCGCCTTCAGCTTTTGATGGATCATTTTCATATTGCATATGGGTGTGTATGACCACAAAATCTAGGTCAAGTTCGATTTTGGGTGCGATGCGATTTCTGCTTTGGCCAGTAGGGGGCATTTTGTGAAAAAATTCAAAGGCCTGTATTTTGAGAATGGCTTGAGCTATCGTGATGAAACTTTGTATGTATGTACCTCTAGTTGGTGGTGACTTGCACAGGAAATTTTGACGCAGTCTGATTCTTGTCTTTGCCACTAGGGGGCCAAAACGAAAATATCAAATTTTTCCTTGTCAGATGGATAGCGCCTTCAGTTTTTGAGGGATCATTTTCATATTGCACACAGGTGTGTATGTCCTCAAAATTTAGGTCAAGTTCGATTTTGGGTGCGATGCGATTCCTATTTTGGTAGGTAGGGGGCGTTTGGTGAAAAATTTAAAAGGGCTATATTTTGATAATCGTTCGAGCTGTTGTGTTGAAGCTTTGTATGTATTTATCTCCAGCTTGTAGTGACTTCCTGACGAAATTTCGGTGAAATCTAATTCTTGACTTTGCCTCCAGGAGGCCTAAGCCAAACTCACAAAACCTGCTTTTTCTCCTGAACAAAGCAACAGAACTTCATCGATTTTTAGCCCGCTTGGCCGCAAGGCCCAGCAGGGCTTATGCTGTGGTTGGGGTCATTGAGTGGTGGTCTTTCGTGCGTCAGTCCGTACGGCGGAACGGCGGTACGTCCGTAAACTTTTGGCTCGTTAACGCTCTAGCGCCTTTATTTTTTGACGAATCTTTTTTATCTTTGGTGGGTGTATATATGGGCCTAAGATCTAGATCGAATTCGATTTTGACCACGGTTGGATTCCTGTTTTGGCCTCCAGGGGGCGTTTTGTGAAAAATTTCAAAGGGCTGTATTTTGATAATGGTTTGAACTATCATGTTGAAACTTTGTACACATGTACCTCTAGGTTACAGCAACCTACAGACAAAATTTTTGCAAAGTCTGATTCTTGACTTTGCCGCTAGGGGGCCAAAACCAAAATCACTGAAAGTACTGTTTCTCCCTTCCCAAGAGACGGATCTTTGTCAAATTTTTATCATGGATATATCTAATAGGGATACATAAGATATAGTACTCGCGTTTTCAATTTGACCTACTTTTCAAGTTCACAGAGGTCAAAGTTCGCTTGAAATTACGATATTGGCTCTTTTTGTAACGGTTTGACTATTGCTTTGAAACTTTGCACATATCTACATGTACCTCTAGGCTGTAACAACTCAGATGAATTTTTGGCAAAATCTGATTCTTGACTTTGTCTCTAGGGGGCCAAACTGCTTCAAGCCAAGCGGGCACAGTGCCATTGGCACTATTTTTTGCCAAAAATGCCTGAGAAGTGTGTCATATGTAATTTACACTTGTGAATTCGATTTCAGTTGCTGCATTTCCTCCTGAAACGCTCCCGTCTAGTACCTGCCAAAATTGAACACCTACAGTTGTTGGATCCGTTCATCACAATATTATCAGACTGCATCTCATCAAAGCATATCAAGGTATTTGTGACGTTTTGGCACTTAGATGGTAAAATTTCATAAGACCAAGTTAGACTCTGACCAATGTATACATGTACCAGTTCCTGGGATCTTCTGTTCACCATAAGGGACACACTCCACGTCAGCTACTGTGAAACTAATGTATTAGGCCAGCCCTGCATACCGTGATCTGTAAATTTTCACAGTACTCCTCCAGGGTCTTGCTGTCCGCAGTGAAGTACGTCTGACTGCAGACAGGATTTTGCAGTAGCTCACGCGGAGTGTGTCCCTTAATGTCTTTTTGAATAGTTAGATACTGGTGAAGAGCTATATTAGGCATAATGATATGGGCCAGAAGAGGTGACTTTGGTTGTGCTCCAACTTTCAACTTCCAATATGGCCATCTTGGATTTTGCATTCCCATCCTTGAGAAACATATTTCATAGGCGCAGTGTATGGGAAAGGGGTGGTGCCGTAATGACTTTGACTCAACACTTCATGCTGATTGGTTGTTTACAGTGAAAGTTTTGCGACTTCCACAGCGCCCATAAGTTTTTCCCACAACCGAGTTTTCAGCTTACAACTAAAAATGGAACAAGAAGACTGCACTCACATCCCAGGGATTGTCCATTCACTTCAGACATGTCAGAGCAGCATTCCTTGTGAATGACGCTATCCGGGTCAAACACACAGTCCCGAAGGTGTCCTTGATAGAGAAGTTTGCTGTTTTCTTTGACAAACTCCATCTGTTAACAATTCTTTTTTTTTTCATATCTAGATTGTCACCCTTGCTCTGAGATGCCTGTGTTGGGTTTTCAAGTTCGAGCTGCCCTCTCTGAAGGAGAACATTGCCAAGATCGCCTCTAGTCTGTTTGTTCTGTTAAAGAGCTATGCTGGTGCTGGTGCTGGTGCTGCGAAGGGAGAAAATTTTGACCTGGTTGTCATCTGCTTCAAGGTAACCTTTATCTTTCCCATAATGGACTTGCAATAATGTTGCTACTCAAAATTTTCCTCTAGTTATGTATAACATTAAAAAATATTGTGCGGAGAGCTGAACACCAAACCGGGCATTAGCTCTATAAACAACGTTTGGCAAATGTAGTGTATACTGCAGGAGGAAACTGGAGTGCCCGGAGGAAAACTGGGCTGTCGGAGGCCTTCTCTACCATATGATTATGAAAACCAGGTTCAATCGGGATGGAACTTGGAACCTCAGAGGTGACAGGCCGCAGTGTTTCCACTGCACCATTCCGACAGCCCACTCTGAGAGAGCGGGGTGGACACTACTGCTTAGTGGAACTGACCCTAACCTGAACCATTACTTCTATGACCTGGACCCTACTATTCAACCTCATCACACCCCTAACCTGGAACCTAGCCTAATGGCCACTAAGCAGTATTGTCTCAACAATGGTACTGAATAATGTCCAGTGACCACCATAATCGGTACTGGATTCATCTGACTATCTCAATAGGAGCAGTGCTTATCACCAAAAGACTGCAGCATTGTTCTAGTGAAACAATTAAATGTAAACTTCTCCTGATTGGTGCTCAACCAATGGATCTGCTCAGGGCCTTCGAACCTACGTTAACGACTTGGCGGTGCGCCAAGTCAAACGCGTGTAAACGTGCCTTCCGCCAAGTCATAAAATCTGCCGCCATGTCAAAAAATTCGTCCGCCAGGTGATTTTATAAGTGAAATAAACGATGAATAAAAGCTTAATCAACATCCTCTTTGCCATTTAGTGCCCCTTACTCATCCTAATATCCTATCACCAGCCCCAAACGCCCACTACCTGACGAAATCGCCGTGAACGCGGGAACAGTCGTGCGCTCTCCCTCCGACAGCCACGCCGGCCGCAGTCCACGAAAATCAATACTAGTAATTTATGCGCAATCCACATTATGTATTCACGTCTCTTCGCGCCATATTCACGCCCTTCTTCCTGATTCGTCAATCAACTCCAGTCACGACCAGCGATGAATGGAATAGTAGTGTAACGGTGACCATATTTGGTACAGCCTCTGACGTCAAACACAACTCGGCCAGTCGATCGGCAATTTCCGTCAGTTTTCGTGCCAAGTGACTTCCTTGTAATGGCCGCCGCTCAGTTCGATTTTTATTCGCAGATGCCGGGAAATTGGGTCTTTTATCCTCCAATTTTCAAAAATTTCTTCGTGCGAGGGGGGGGTACCCCCCTCGCGCTCCCCCCTCTCAGGCCGCCACGTTACTCCCGCCGAAACTTCGAGGGCCCTGA
>NMRB01001028.1:0-15055 GCA_002633025.1 Notospermus geniculatus | reverse complement strand
TATAAAATGTGGCCTTGTTCAAGAATTTACCACATTTCATTCAGTGTCATGATGTACAATCCATATTGTTCTTGAATTAGTACTGCGTAACCGAAATTTATGTCTATCATTTGGATATTTAGAGTGACTGCGGAAGACAGATGCGAACTACATGCAGTTGTGTTAGGTTCTTGCTTTAGATCAGAAATAAATGTAGATTTACTGGGCAAGACAACCCACAGAATCACGAATTCAGATGTAAGGGACAAAGGAGACGACATGCTGTGTACTTAGAAACAAGAGGCCCATGGGCCTGGACGCTTAGCTGATATATTTATGATGTATGGGAGAAACCCTTTAACTGATGCACGATGGGTGTAGGATAATGGAAGTTGGTCAGTTCAAACAGACAAGTGATTAGCTTTAATTTGATACCCAACATGAGTACCTTGGCTCTACTGGTCTTTAAGTAGGTCACTATGTCATGAAAGTAGGTCAGTTCAAACGTACACTTCATCAGCTGTTGTTTGATACCAAACACGCCTACCTTGGCTCCCCTGGTCTTAAGTAGGTCACTATGTCGTGAAAGTAGGTCAGTTCAAACGTACACCTCATCAGCTTTAGTTTGATACCAAACATGACTACCTTGGCTCCACTGGTCTTTAAGTAGGGCACTATGTCATGGAAGTAGGCCAGGTCAAACATACATGTACACTTCATCAGCTTTAGTTTGACACTAAACATAACTAACATGGCTCAACTGGTCTTTAAGTAGGTCACAAGGTCATGAAAGTAGGCCACTTCAAACCAACACTTCATCAGCTTTCGCTTGATACCGAACATGACTACCTTGGCGCCACTGGCCTTTAAAAAGGTCACTAGGTCATGAAAGTAGGTCAGTTCAAACATATTCTTCATCAGCTTTAGTTTGATACCAAACATGACTACCCGTAGATCTGTGAAATTGACTTGACAGTCAATTAGACCCCTTGGTCTTGGGTGGGTAGGGGTTATCACCCATGATTGGCCTACAATCCTTGGTGAATTGAGATGATATCTTATCAGACCCCTTGGTCTTGGGTGGGAAGGGGTTAACACCAATGATTGGTCAAGAATCCTTTTTGAATCAAGATAGATATCTTATTAGACCCTTTGGTCTTGGGTGGGAAGGTGTTAACACCACATGATGGCTACAGTCCTTTTTGAATCAAGGTATATATCTTATTAGACCCCTTGACCTTGGGTGGGAAGGGGTTAACACCACATGACTGGGCTACAATCCTTGTTGAATCAAGGTAGACATCTTGTTAAGACCACTTGGTCTTGGGTGGGAAGGGGTTAACACCGCATGATTAACCTAAATCCTTGTTGAATCAATGTTATCAGATCCCTTGACCTTGGGTGGGAAGGGGTTAACACCACATGATTGGGCTACAATCCTTGTTGAATCAAGGTAGATGTCTTACTAGACCCCTTGACCTTGGGTAGGAATTAGGGGTTAACACCACATGATTGACCTACAATCCTTGTTGAATCAAGGTAGATATCTTGTTATAACGCTTGGCCTTGGATGGGAAGGGGTTAACACCGCATGACTAATCTACAATCCTTGTTGAATCAAGATAGATATCTTATTAGACCTTTGCAGAAAGATGTTCCATGTGCCCGGGACCTACCTCCTACCACCTAAGTCGGAAAAAGTGACTTGAAAAACCTGAAATCAGCACATTTCCTGCAGTCCTTTCAGAAGGAAACGAACTGATGACTGAGATTATACCACCCACCTCACGCAAGACAGAACAGCCGTAGTCACTAGTGACGTCACGGAGTATCTTGGCAGACCAGATTTGGCTCATTTTGTCTCTGCAAGCTATGGTGGACTACTTTTTATATACTTCACAATCCTAAATGGCAGGCGTCAATCTTCACCCGGAGTGGGTATGTACGTTGTTGGAATTGAACCAACTGCTCCACAATAAGGCCGATGTGATAAGAAACCAAATCCAGTTGAGCACAAACTTTGTAACCAGCCCATTTACTTCGAACTAGATCAACAACTGGTCGTGATTCGGTCCAAACGTCAGACTCAAAATGTTCAATGGATAGGGCCCTACACTTCATACCGCCGGTGTGCTCGCTCCAAACCCAGAATTCTCTCAATAAACTGACCATATGCGATTCATATCGCTAAATACAGCATGCAAACGTTCCGATGCAGGCCTACTACAAGTGATAGAAGCATGGCAAGTGTCATGAACAGATCAATGTAGCCAAGATGGCTTGATGACTCGGTAGCTGGCATCTCGAGAGCGACGTCATCAGGCGGTAAAATTAAACGGGACCATTTCGTTTTTTGCTTATAACGCCACCTGTTGGGCGAAAAAAATAACAGTTATGATAGGAAATTAAATCTTTGTTGATATGCAATGCATCTGCACTAGTGTGAATGCATCAACTGGTCACATTTTAGAGATAGCCATTTTTGGTTTTTCCGCCATCACGCGCTTAATATAGGTCAAATAGCGGAAATCATTGCGCTGAATTATACATCCACCTAAGGTCTACCTCTGGGGTAAATTTGACTTTGATCGCACAAGCGGTTACAAAACGTGCCATGAAAATCATTTTTGGACACAGACACACATTTTGAATGGTTATTTGACTAGCTTGGCTGACTTACGTCAGCTAAGCTAAAAATATCCAGTTGAATCTCGGTTGGGGACCACCTCGGTAACGGGATCACCTCACCTTTGTGGACCGCTTTAGTACAGTTAATTTCTATTAACATGACCTCCGTGTATTGTATATGCAGCGAATAAACATTATTTCTGGTCCGTTTCATGGTAGGTAATTGCAATACAGTGGAACGAACCCATCAGGTCGACCACCCCTCGGCCGATTTTTGTCGGTCCCAATGAAATCATTCACATTTTCTATTAGCTAAGCCAAACACCCTCTACCCCGACCGCGACAACCCAAATGGCGGACCCCACGCTTCATTTATAAACCCTTAAATGACCACGACAACAGATCTGAAGTAGATAGAACATGGGCTCTTTTGAAATACTACATGTACATAAACATGGATTATCAGTCAGAATATGGAGATGGTCAGAATGACATTCGGCCACAACACCATTAGCCAAGCCAAACGAAGCTTCCAAAAGATTTTGCAAAGGTCTTCATTTTTTATTATGGCTGTGACTACGGTTAGCCAAACGCCGCAATTTGGATGATTCCTGCACCTTTTAATCATCGTAATCAAAGTCCTTTTGAACACATGATTTGGCAATCAAGGTAGCCATTTTTAGTTAAACTGGGCAATTTGGATTTCAAAGGAAATGCTGCTAATTGTCTGTGAATCAGCTAATTAGTGGTCACCTTAGTTGCTAAATCATATGATCAAAGAGCTCTGAACATGTTTTTCTCTTCCCCGAAATCTCAAATTTAACTTAAATTACAGTCCGTTCACTAATTAAGAGGCATATGGTATAAGCGTCCAAATTAATCAACAGTTGACTTGGTATGGTCAGTCTGGTGCTTCTTCTGTCACAGTATCAGCTAATACACTGGAAAATTTATGAAATGAAATTTAATTCCAGCAAACCACGACTTTGGGTTTCAAAAGTGACCCGTTTGTTGATACATGTATGTCTTCAAGCCCCCACCACCACCAGGTTCTTTGATAAACTTTAGCAAATTCCTTTTGCCTGAGGTAGTGAGAAGTCTGTCTTGAATATTATAGATCACTGGAGTAGGCGGTATACATCTCCTTGCAATGCTGGCCATTTTTCCACTCAGGGGCTAGAATTGTACCACTTTACCCTACACTCAATTTATAAGAATTTTGTTGCATGGTAGGTTCTGTATGTGTAGGCCTACAGTTGTAGGCTTTCAATTAAGCTTTGCAAGGGTGACAAACAGTTGACACACCTTAATCACACATGAAGGAACACAATGCGGTTGATTGGCGTAAATCAATTAACAGTTTGTAGGTGTTACTGACATGTAGAGAGGGCTCTACACAGTCTTATTCCATGACATGTGAGAAAATGAGATGAATTCAAGCGGTGACCTTTCGTCTTATTTCACAAGACTGATTCTGAGAAGATGGGGTCAATTTAAGCGCTGCCCTTTAATCTTAGTTCGTGACATGTGAGAAGACGAGATAACTTAAACAGTGTTCTNGGCTCTCAGGAAAGAAACACCCCAGTCATCAGACTAAAAGCTGCTTGTTCCAAGGGGCCAGGGGCAAGCAGAAAACGAGAATGTTCTAGTAACTCTGCCAATGTACATGTGGTTTTTAAACAGGATAGCATATTGTTGGACATCGCGGACGACAATGCTTCCACAACATCTGTCGTTACGGTTCAACACCATCAGTTGCAGCGGGAGGAAACTGCAACTATACAGGTAGGTGATGAATAGGTGGTGGATATCACATCAAAATCATCCTCCACACAGGATGTGTTGTCCCTGTCATGTGGATCATCAACATAGCCTTTGTGGTCCACTTCCATTTCTTCATCGTTTGCATTCCTGGAATGCCTGTGTGGTTTGCAGTAATTCCACTGCACTCACGTTGTTCCAACGAATTATTGCATGATGTGGTGGATATCGCACGGCAGGATGTGTAGTCCTTGTCATGTGAATCATCAACATAGCCTTCGTGGTCCACTTCCATTTCTTCATCGTTTGCATCGAATCCAATATCGTTATCTTCCAGTAACATGCACTGGACTCCAGTATCAGCTGTTACTGAATCCACTGGATTTTCTTTGGAGATGGGGGGGGGGGCAGATAAATAAGTAGAGTTCTCACTTAGCAAGAAAGGTGAGGTCTTTGACAGCACAGTTATTTCCTCCTCTGTTTCTACTTTACTCTTTGTTGTCCCATTAATGACAACCCGACTTTATCCCATTTATGACTACCATAGGCAAGCGTATTTATCCCATTGATGACTACCCCAGGCAAGCGTATTTATCCCATTTATGACTACCCCAGGCAAGCGTATTTATCCCATTTATGACTACCCTAGGCAAGCATATTTATCCCATTTATGACTACCCTACTATAGGCAAGCGTATTTATCCCATTTATGACTACCACAGGCAAGCGTATTTATCCCATTTAATTATGACTACCCCAGGCAAGCGTATTTCTTTTCTGACGGAAGATACGATACTGCAACGTTTCAAATTGAGGACGAACACCGAAGGAGACATCCGACTGGAAGAAAAGTAGGCCTACTATAGTGTGGTCGATTCTAGTAGGGTTAGAGCCAGTTCATCAACTCACGAACCAAAGAAATCTACCGTCCCAGTCCCACATACTGTCAGGAATCCGTCACTTTCATGCCTGACGAACACCTCAATATCGATAGCACTGGTACCAAAAGGATCTCTAATAGTGCAGACAATACAAACAGAACATCAGACATTCAATTACTGACTCAAGCACTCAGTAACCTGGCAGGGAACGGTGATAACAAGAAATTATGATCTGTAAACACACCACAAAATTTCACAGGTCAAATTACAGAAGATTTTGAAGAATTCCTAAAACATATTGAGGGCTAGGCAGATTTCAACAATTGGTCAGATCACCACAAACATGAGAAATGTAGGGCTTTACCAGATATGTATAATCATCAATATTCTCTAGCAGTAGCATCTTTATACGTAAAAACATTCTGGATTTTTCTCGCTCTGCCCCTAGCAAAAATGACAACCTTAGTTTTAGTTTCGTTTATATTGAGTTTCCATAGCTTGCATTTGCGTGATTCAGTCCATTATTGGAAGGTTTTCCGCTGAAAAATTACTAAAAGCCATAATATTCAAGGACTTCCTATACCCCTAGGACATCTGCCCCCCCCCCCGGACATTTACCCCATAGGACTTCGGCCCCACTAGGACATCTAGCACCAGACAGAAAGCCTATGGGGGAATGTCCGGTTGGTAGATGTTTGGGGGGGAATATATGGGGGTAAATGTCCGGGGGGAAAAATCTAGGGGCAAATGTCTGGGGAAAACATCCTATAATCGGCCCCACCCCGGTACCCGTCCGAGGGCCATTCACCGGTCATTTGTGTGGTCCATACCGTGATTGTTTTCTGCTGAAAAACTACTAAAAGCCATAATAGTCATAAAATTTCTACAGTATGTCTTTGGCATCTACTTCATGGCGGCATCCTTACTCCCAATGGTGACACCTCTACCCAACCGTAGGACGGGTACTTTGCTAGTACAGAGATAAGAGCATTCGCCTGATTTGGGTTTTAACAGAATTTACTCTGAATTATCCAGGGTTTCCTCTTCCATTACTTTTTTTAGCCAAAGTAAAGAAAATCCCTATTGTTCAATAATGTTAACAGCGTGTTCAATACAGATTTTCTTTACTGTGACTAAAAAAAGTAATGGAAGAGGAAACCCTGATTATCTCCAGGGGCTGATGCGACACCAACATTATCATTCCCACAACTAGTCACCCCACCCACCACAACAGCAACGCCACAGCGGCCGATTTGAGTGGAATCTGAGGAAATTGATGAGATCACCTCCAACGCAAATACAAAAGGTACGACTCTCTGAGAAACTTGTAATAACTTTCGACAATTCTTGCTTTGAAATCAGATAGCGGTGAATGCAACTCTGACGATAATGATGACGATTTTAACAGAATTTACTCTGAATTATCTCCAGGGGCTGATGTGACACCAACATTATCATCTTTTCCACAACTAGTCACCCCACCCACCACAACAGCAACGCCACAGCGACCAATTCCTGCCCCAGACGATGTATTACAAAATCAACGACACATGATTCAAGTGCATCAACGTCGGGTGCAAATCGGCCAAGAATAATGTTCAACAGACAGCATTACGTCAAGCGAATCGCTATTAAGAAATATTCTCCCCATATAATCAAATTATTCCTCAAAAATGTCGATCCGAGTGTGTGGCAGGCGTGCATCGCCAAATTGTTTAACGACATCATGGACACCAACATAATGGGTGTGATTTTTGTTTCGGTCGTCCAAGCAGCCGTAGGACGCACCAACAATGCGTTCGTAATTTTGGGTTATTATCTCCAGGGGCTGATGCGACACCAACATTATCATTCCCACAACTAGTCACCCCACCCACCACAACAGCAACGCCACAGCGACCAATTCCTGCCCCCAGACGATGTATTACAAAATCAACGACACATGATTCAACTGCATCAACGTCGGGTGGAAATCGGCCACGAATAATGTTCAACCAACAGCATTACATCAAGCGAATCGCTATGAAGAAATATTCTCCCCATATAATCAAATTATTCCTCAAAAATGTCGATCCGAGTGTGTGGCTGGCGTGCATCGCCAAATTGTTTAACAACATCATGGACACCAACATAATGGGTGTGATTTTTGTTTCGGTCGTCCAAGCAGCCGTAGGACGCACCAACAATGCGTTCGTAATTTTGGGTGGACCATCGAAGCAACTTTTACACGACAAGGTTGAAACGGTTCTGAACATCATCAAAAAGAAAGCTCTTGGCAGTAACCTCAACATTCAATATGCAAATAAAAGGAAAATGGCAAAATGTCCATGAACAAAAAGGAAAATGGCAAAATGTCCACGAACAAAAAGGAAAATGGCAAAATGTCCATGAACAAAAAGGAAAATGGCAAAATGTCCACGAACAAAAAGGAAAATGGCAAAATGGCCATGAACAAAAAGGAAAATGGCAAAATGGCCATGAACACATGAAGTGGACATTGATTGGTCAAAAGATATGCGGCTACCCAACAAAGATCTGAGAAAATTCTGAAACCCTTCTTAGAAAACCTCAAATGACATTTTAAATATGGAGACATTCATGGGACGGGTGCAAACCGCATCAAAAGAAATGTTTATGGATAATCTGGATGACTCCAATAGGAGAACATTATAGAGTCCATTCAACAATGAATGATCATTTGTTTAGTGTACCCTAATTGGCGAATCTGATCAAGTCAATAAAAGCCATTTCCGGTGTCTACATTTTTTTACCTGGGATTTTAGCCAGCATTTGCGATCTAACTCCGTCCAAATTACATTATGTTCTTTTAATTTTCTAGCGTCTGTGTTATTTCTTAAGCTGGTGGTGTCACTGCGCTGTAACACAATCATGCCCTAGTAGACAAACTTTGTTGAACTGACCCACACAGGAAGTGAAGAAAAATTAAGGTAGGCCTACTGGTCCTATCAATTTTCAGTTTGACATATTGCCTCTTGGCTGCCGAGTCATCTGGGTTTCCCATTTTAGGGAACATGTCCCCTGGAAGGCATAATGTTGGACAAATATATTTGGTTCTATTTCGAGCCCTACCTAGGGCCTACCACTCCACCAAGTTTCAAGGGTTCAGGGCCTTGCGTTGGTACTATTAATTTGGGAGCTGGAGAGCACCAAATCAGCAAAATATTACAGATAAATGACCCCCTGAAGGTCATTCACCTTTCAGGTAAATGACCTTCAGGGGGTCATTTACCCGAAATATTTTGCTAGTTTGCTACCCAAATTTGCAAAATATTTCAGGTAGATGACCCCCTGAAGGTCATCTACCTTGCAGGTAAATGACCTTCAGGGGGTCATTTACCTGAAATATTTTGCTAATTTGGGTGCTCACTTGAGCAGCCAAATTAATAGCACCATATGAATAGGCCTTAAATTAGACTTCCATTTGGGCACTGCCACTTTGGCCTTGTTTTCTGAATTTTAGGGGCACCAAGGCCACACCCAGGGGCACAAGGCCACTCTGAAGAAGGCACTGTGGGCACCACGGCCACAAAATAAGCTTTATATTTCGCTGCCATTCCAATCATTTGTACAGTTTAGCTAATAGTTGCCTGTAGTGTAGTATACTATTTTCTTTTTGCCAGCGATGTGTATTGCAAATTACCTTTGTCATGTGAGTTTTTCGTTGAGTTGGGTTTGACATGTTTGGTGCTAAGAAGGGCAGGGCGGCCATCCAAACTGGAGGGGCACAGCCACTTTGGCAGCATTGATTTTGGAGTTTTTAAGGGCAGCACGACCAAGAGCAGGGTTTTAAGGGCGGCATGGCCAAGAGCAGGGTTTTAAGGGCACCACGGCCAAGAGCAGGGTTTAAAGGGCAGCACGGCCAAGAGCAGGGTTTTAAGGGCAGCACGGCCAAGAGCAGGGTTTTAAGGGCAGCAGGGCCAAGAGCAGGGTTTTAAAGGCAGCACGGCCAAGAGCAGGTCATCGACAGCAATGGCCATCGATGAATTTATGCCCTGATGAATGATGAAAGTGTAACTGAAAGGCCTACACTTCAGACATGGTATCATTTTTGACACCGGTAAAGTTTAACTTTAATCATGATAACAATAACTGTCATTTTGAGCGATTAAGATCGAGGAACCTGCAGACCCTCCACCAGTAGGAGGAGCTGTGAGCTGTTGGACCTTTTTTACGACATCTCGTCCACGTTGCCCCATGTCAATGACGTCATGACACGACGACAGAACCTCCACCACTAGGAGGAGCTGTGAGCTGTTGGACCTTTTTTACGACATCTCATCCACGTTGCGTCATGTCAATGACGTCATGACACGACGACAGAACCTCCACCACTAGGAGGAGCTGTGAGCTGTTGGACCTTTTTTAAGACATCTCGTCCACGTTGCCCCATGTCAATGACGTCATGACACGACGACATTACATTGCTTTGCTGTTTTTGACATCGTCGGTACAACCACTCACAGCGCCGAGCTGCCGGGATAAAAAGTTTGCCAGGTTCTCCACTGATGTCAATATTATGCCAATTTCCCTGAAAAAAAATCTAAAATTCTGGGTCACATATCATAACTCCTGTCCCTTAAATGCCATCAAAAATCTTGGAAATTTTCCAACTCAAGTTCAGAAATTGCAGGCAGACAGCCTGCTAGCATAAAGGAATCAACCATAAAGGTTTAACTGCGAACGATGAGCTTACTGAGGGATACACTTCATGTGCTGCCACCAGATGTCTCTCACTGCCTGAATTTCGGCTTTACGTAATGGGCACAAACTTCAACTTTTTTTGTGGTGAAGGGGTACATGAACCTGTCAACTTGATGCTTTGAATTCCATTTCTGAGGATAACAGAGCTATTTTCAGCACAATTAGTGTTCCACGTGCAAATGTATGTTAGCCTATTCAAATGTACAGAGATGACCCTGCACTCACATCGTTCGTGGGGTTCTCATCAATTCACTCCTTTTGTATCATAAGATCAGCTTATCGGAATCCAACAAAATTTGCACTAAACATGCAGAAGGGTCTTGCCTATCATATGGAAGAGTCAGAATGCAAATCTGTTGAGGTTTAAAGGGATACTATCCACATTTATAAAATGCTAAATTTGTTAGTTGAACCTTTATGGTTGATTCCTTTATGCTGCTACTCAATGAAGTACTGTAAAGCAAGATAATTTTGCGGCTGGAAATTTTTGCGAATCAAGAACTATGGACATATTCACGGCAGGATATTTTCGCGAGTCTCTGCCATTTTTCCAGTTTTTTTTCACGGGCCATATTTATCACATGCGTGTATTTATATTCGCAACAGGAAATTTTTAGTCATTGAAAGGCGACCTGAATATTCAATTGGGAATCTGAGGAACTAACGTCACAGGTGGCGCTGCGAGCGGTGCGACTGAAATGTCTTCTAACAACATTACTTTCATCAATTTCTGGCATGAAAACAACACTTTTGTTTTGGTCGCCTGACAGTAAAATTCACATCATCTTGTAGTGAATGAAAATTTCTGCAAATTCATTGCTTTTTCCATTAAAGCCTCACTGTATTGAATTCAGAAATTGCTTACGTCCTCCGACGATAGTGTAGTGTAAAATGTACTACGGTCTATCTGATTACATTAGAGATCTGCAGCAGTTTTTTCAATGTGTGCTGAAAACTAGGTCTTGATTCTTTGAAGTACGTATATATCAGGCAAGTATTTTAGGGACCTTCACAAGGCTATGAGACCTATACCTGAACTCTCCTAAAATGCCTAATACTTTGAAAATACCGTAAAATTCAATACTGTGAGGCTTTAAATAGGTTTCGCAAGCGCCCGGTTAGACACTATGACGACGTTTATCTATTGTGTGGGTATACCCAAACAATAGATAAACGTCTTCATATGGCCTAATCGGGCGCTTCCGAAACCTCCGTAATATTTCAAATACACCCGCACCAATTAGCAAGGTTGTGGTGCACTGAACCAAGAGATAGGGTGGTGATAAAGACAACGGTTTTGTCTCATTAATTCCTGTAGAAAGATGTTCAGGCCAATTTTTTTCATGACGCAACATCAACAAGACTTGAAATGACGTCAATGACGTCACCGCAGTCGCCCCGCTTGCAGCGCCAACCTGTGGGGATAAATGTGACCGTCTATGAGAAAACCCGGTCAAAGTCGCTGAACACCACATGGTTAATATGTTACGTTGAGAGTGTCATCACAATAAAAAAACATCAGTTAGTGGCAAATAAAGCCTTATCGATGGTACAACTAAGGGCAGGTATGATCAAGGCCTATGTCACTCCCCAGCGACTTTGGCTGGGTTTTCCCATAGACGGTCAAGAATACGCGAGTTCCTCTTTCAGAAATCATTTTGCATTCACAACACCAGCTGGATTAACCCTCCAGCACCCAATGACCAATGAAAATCTGACCATGACTGTGACGACTCCTTGCATCCCAATGTTGATTGTCCAATTAGAACGTCCTCCTTGCGTCCCACTCGTGACTGTCCAATCATGTCCTTCCTACATCCCACTGTTGATTGTCCAATCAGAACGTCCGTTACAGCACCATTCAAATACTGGCTTCTTTCCTATAGCATCAGCTGTGACATCCAGGCGTGAATGAACCAGGTATTCCCGGTGTTATCTTCTCAAATAGCCGACCTTTAAATAAAGAGAGAAGGAGTCAACTTCCATCCTCCCACAGCAGGGCTTTGGTCTCGTTCCTCTTCATACACTCCACACAAAGCCCTGCTGAAATTGGGCCTCCCAGGCAAGCAGAGGCGGTCAGAAACCCATTGCCCAATCAGAATGCAGCATTTTCAAGGTGTCAATATTAAATAATTATGACTCTTAATAACAATCAAAAATAATAAGAATCTTTCCTATACACAGGAAGAACCTCTGTGATAAAATTCAGTCAATTTTGGAAAGATGTAAGTGATTTGTAAAGCACAAAACTTTAAAATCAAACTGAGTAAAACCACGAAATTTTACTTCTCCAAGTTATCCTTAAAGTACAGGGAGTGCAACTGGAGTATGGAACAGCCGCACCACATTCACTGGCTGTTGTATTTCAGCAGGGGTTTGTGTGAGCGGATGAAGAGGAGCGAGGTAAAAACCCCTGCTGTGGGAGGATGGTCAACTTCAAACTTACCCAACCCAAAAGTGAAAAGATCCACCACCAAACGCCACAAATCCACGCAAGAAACGTCACATACACTACAGGCAGTTGTGCACAACACTTTTTTAAAAAAAAGTTTCCATTTTTTCCGTCAGGGCCGACGCTATAGCATTATTGGCCCTGGTAAGTATGGAAGAGGTCATCTCAAGCTACTCATGTTCCTTACTTGGATGGGGTCTTTTACTTGCCCTTGCAAAGACACAAGGTACAAGACACCGTGGCTTACTGAAGAGCCGGGAGTGATCCCATATGGCCCAGGCTCGATTTGAACCTGGGACCTGCCGCTTGGTAAGCGGACTTGATAACCACTAGGCTATCAGGGCTGATATGTAAACATGCTGTGTGTAGAATGCACTGCTTGAAATGTAGTGCACGCGCTAGATTGGTACCACGAAGACCCACTAGGTGGATGTTATACGTATCTAGCAGAGGATCATGGGACATGTACCAATCCCCAGTCCCCTCTTCATTAAACATGTTAAACTCCCTATGCAGTTGTGTACCGCGCCCCCTTCGGTTTACTGCTTGAAATGTAGTGCACGCGCTAGATTGGTACCACGAAGACCCACTAGGTGGATGTTATACGTATCTAGCAGAGGATCATGGGACATGTACCAATCCCCAGTCCCCTCTTCATTAAACTCCCTATGCAGTTGTGTACCGCGCCCCCTTCGGTTTACTCGCTCTCCACAACTGCTTTACTTCGTGGAAGTCGCCGCGTTTGGTCAACAGATGACGTCAGGGCCTGGCGCGAGTTTTACTGCCTATCAGCACGCCGCTTTCAGAACTCTTTGGCCCGTTGGCAACGGATGTTCGTGTGCTACCATGGCTACGAACCGCTCGGCCAATGAAAAAGTGTCTCAGGCCAGCTTGGTTACTAGTTGCTCGGTGCTTTCATTGGTCAACTCTCTCGGCGCCATCTGTTGACCAAACGCGGCGAATTTTACGAAGTTAAGCAGTTGTGGAGAGCGAGTAAACCGAAGGGGGCGCAGTACACAACTGCCTGGGGAGTTTACTCTTCATATGTGACCCGTCACAGCAAAACTAGTCGCATGTCGCTCAGAAGGTCAGCCCCAATGAACTAAGATGGCACCAGGAGAGAATGGAAGAAATAGATCATTTCAGATTTCATAATAGACAGACAATATTGAAACTGACAAACATTTGGTTTCAACCTGCCAAGCTAAGAGCGACATGCGTCTGGTTTTGCCAGAGCGGGTCACATATAATCGAGAGGGCAATGCTCTCTGACAGTGCCGGTTTTCTCCGGGTCACTCTGGTTTCCTCCTGCCGTACATTAAAGCGAATTGATATCGGAAAAATTTGATTTAGAAATAGAATTCGAAAGAGTATGAATTTTCGGGGAAAAATATAAACAAACTTCTCCAGAAGGTCAACAAAGAAATTTTCGTGCATTCTGATTGGCTGAATTTTGTGTTTACAAACACCAGCCAAATGTAAAATCCGCTATCAATTCCTTTAACTTTGCTTAAAGCCAAGTTGCTAATAAATTTTTATGCCGTATTCGGCACTCGGCTCTTGACTCAATATTCATACAACTTTTTTAATACTCACATGAAATCCATTGATGAACCATAAAGACGGTGGTATTTTACGTGTGGCCTCGATCAGGGAGGAGAGCACCATGAAATCCATTGATGAACCATAAAGACGGTGGTATTTTACGTGCGGCCTCGATCAGGGAGGATAGCACCTTTAAACAGAGGATTGATAGAAGTTCAATGCTGTGTACGGTCACGTCACGTGACCAGAGATCAGCTGTCCTGAAAACAAGCAAATTCGTGTTCATTCACTCAGAACACAAAGGCTTTTTCTCAATAGAGGCCTTGCAATGACCGTGACATGACTTGCGGTGACGCAACGTCATTGGGGTGTGCACGGCTCATTTCACTGCGCCTCTGCAGCGTCATCTGCAAGGCCTCTATAGAAGCATCAATGAGTTGACCAATAGGTGTCACTATGGCCCAATTCAATGCATATAGCGGACCCAGTCATTCTTGACCGAGCACCAATCACGTGGATTTTCCTGTGTATTGGTCCGCTAGAACTTTGCTGCCATCTTTTGGCAATAACGCAGCTGACTGCTCCTATTGTAATACAAAGACAGCAGTGTGAACTGAACTTTTCATTCCTACCTTGTAGCTAAACTTGAAACACAAACTTCTTCCTTATCACTAGAAGATGATACTACGACAGAATGAAGGTTGATTTCAGTGTAGATAATCTCCTGGGTATTATGAGCTGGAATCAAGACCAAACATTATGACAGTCTAGTACAACACTTGGGGTGTCACAGTGGTGTAGTGGTAACATCAGGGGGCCTGTTACCTCTGAGGTTCGGGGTTCAATCCAGGGTCCCTAGCACTTCCTGTGACATATCAGGTGACTCCCTTGACAGCAGACGTTTCTCCGGGCACTCTGGTTTCCTCCCACTTGCCATTAAATATTTACCCTGCTACACGTAATGTGAAGATGGGTTGCCATGGATTTTTTAAAAATTTCTGTAACCCATTGGCCACAGGATTTTTTCCACATGACAAATGCCCCTTCAGTTGAAGATTAGTGTAGAACTCTTCAGCCAGATGGCAGG
>NMRB01001027.1:208299-237885 GCA_002633025.1 Notospermus geniculatus | reverse complement strand
TGTAAACTTGACAAGAAGGCCACAATGGGGCACAAGTCTTCCAAGAGGGTAACGAGGGGTAAAAAATTAACACAACGACAGCCACAACATTTTTATTTGTCACATTTTCAAAATAAAACTTACCATATCTTGTGAACTCTGTGCGATGTGCTTCGCCAAACGGACCATGTTGGTTTGGTAATCCACGAAGGAGACATTTTCATTTGGTGTCATAGGTTCATCGACCTGGAAAAGGAAGGTCAAGGTCAGTGTAGGTAAAGGTCAAGGTCAATGAGATCAAGGTCAAATGAGGTCAAGGTCAAATGAGATCAAAGTCAAATGGGGTCAAGGTTAAATGAGGTCAAGGTCAAATGAGGTCAAGGTCAAATGAGATCAAGGTCAATGAGCTCAAGGTCATATAAGATCAAGGTCAATGAGATCAAGGTCAAATCAGGTCAAGGGAAGATAAGTAGGTCACAAGAAATCCAAGATTGGGCAAGTTCTTTTGTACGAAGATGTATTTTTTATCTTAATTTTTGGGGGGTGGGACATTATAATACATACCTTCGAGATGTGTTTCGTGATTCCATCAATCATACTTGTCACGTTGCCGGCCTGCGATACGACCTCCTCAAGAGTCTCGAGCAAGTCCTTCAACACGTCCTTCATGCTTTCGGCACCGTCTTCTATTGCATTATGGGTATGAACGGCCTGTAATGTCTGATTCGTCAGTCGGAGGTTCGAAGGAAGACAAACAAGGACAACGGTTAGTGGACTACAGCTACTCGCATGCACACGCAAAACTGATAACAAGGTGAACAAAAACAAGGTCAAGCAGAGTATAGCAGGCCATCCGGTGGGAAGAGACACATCTCCATACATTGCTGCTTATTCCGTGCACACACTCGGTGCACTTCCCATGGCTTGGCCAGCTATACTCTACTTGAGCCCAAAAACCAAGGCCCCTGTATCACAACTATTTCGCTAAATGGAACAAAACCATGCCCCAACTCCTTTACATGTACTTTCAAACTTAATTCTGACCATTTCCTCATGAAATGACACGGAAAGTTGATAATATCACTTTGCCCTTTTTCACCACGTCTGCACATCAGTGTTGTGGCCGGCAGAGAGCTTTGAAAATACCCGTACAACCAATTTCATTTCCTCATTCTGTACCTGATATTGACAAAGTTAGTTGCCGAGGAAAAATGGTCAGAACTAAGAAAGAGAGAGAGTGTGCAGTGGCTCATTATGACGTCGTCATTTTTTTTCAGCGGTCCACCATGCTGATGTCAACGACAAAGTGGGCCATGCGTAGATCACGTCATGATTGAAGTCGCACACGCCCCACTTGCGCCGACGACGAAGTGTGCTACATGGGCCGATGATGTCATTTGCTGTCCAATATGGCGGACTTTCTGATCACACATTAGGGACACACACCGCATGAGCTACTGCAAAATCTTGTCCGCAGTCAGGTGTACTTCACTGCGGACAGAAATTAGGTCATCCAGGTGTGCTCTGTGTATTTATATATCGTGGTATACAGGGCTGGCCTAATACATTAGTTTCGCAGTAGCTCACGCGGACTGTGACCCTTATGATGACGCAATGAGGCACGTGCGCACTCTCTCTCTAAACACAACAACAATTTCTAACTACACCTACATCATGCGAGGTCATTGGAATTCTACGAGTCGGTTCAATTCAAACATATGTACATGTCATTACAAACATTAAGAAACAAACAAATAGGTCACACTTAACATAATCAATGTTTAGAATGATCACAATACGGGCAAAATTAAAATACCTTTTTAATCCAAAATCTTTACATGTTCGTAGAGTTTTGTTCGAGTTACCATCAAGCATTTTTTTCTAAAACTTTCTGCCTACTTTCAACAGATTAAAAGTTTAATAGACCATTAGACTCAGCTGAGAAGCTTGCCATACCTTTGGATTTCCAGCACCCTCTTTTGAAGCATACATGAACTGCAAGGCCGACTCCGCAACCGTTTTCGTCTGATCGAGAATTTCCATCTGGCGTTTTGAGTTCATTGTCTTGGACGCTGTGCCGACGGCACCGCGGCAAAGTGGTTCAAAATAACTGCTGAACGTCGTCACCCAGTGGCCAAGTTTTTCCGCCTCTGACTTCGCCGCCCCCTGGATGGGGTCAATGTCCTCCATGATTTCGCGTGCGCTGTTGATCATCTGTGCTTGAAATCCCTGAAAGAGACGCAATTTGAAGTTCCAAGTTTCAAGTTTGAAGTTTCAAGAATCCCTATTCAAGTTTCAAGGACTCCTATGAAGTTTCAAGAATTCTTATGAAGTTTCAAGGATAGACAAATCCCAAATTCCAAGATCTGCGCACTTCCGCTGAAATTGTAAACAGAACCTCGACCTGAAACCAGCTGACGTGACGCAATCCATGATTCAGCAATGGTCGACTCTGACGCAACGTCGTCAAACTCGCTGTCGTCACATGGTCGTGGGGTTTTCTGCGTCACATCATTCAGTGTAAGATGGTTTCAGTCCGAGGTTCTGTTTGCCATTTCGGCGGAAGTGCGCAGATCTTTCTCGTTTTCGTCAATTTGGGATTTGTCTATTCCTTTGAAATTTGTCTATTCTATGAAGTTTCAAAGATGGCTATGAAGTTTCAAGGATTCCTATGAAGTTTCAACAATTCCTATGAAGTTTCAAGGATTCCTATGAAGTTTCAAGGATTCCTATGAAGTTTCAAGAATTCCTATGAAGTTTCAAGGATTCCTATGAAGATTCAAGAATTCCTATGAAATTTCAACAATTCCTATGAAGTTTCAATGATTCCTATGAAGTTCCAAGAATTCCTATGAAGTTCCAAGAATTCCTATGAAGTTTCAACAATTCCTATGAAGTTTCAACAATTCCTATGAAATTTCAACAATTCCTATGAAGTTTCAAGGGCTTTTTTGTAGTTACATCATGAAGTTTACCTGGAGGGTATATTCATTCCTGGGGGCAAGATTCTGACTAATAGCGGCCAGCGAGGCCTGGTCCAGCTCCTTGATCGTCTTGTTGATTTTCTCGATGGCTTCTTCACATTCTTTCTGACCTGGGGCAGCATCCCTGGAAGAACGACGGGAATTTTTATATCAATTGGTACAAGAAAGCGCCATATCGAGTAGCTAGAATAGACAATTCTCGAATTCGCAGATCTGCGCACTTCCGACAAAATCTCAACCAGAACCTCGATCTGAAACCGGCTGACGTGACGCAATCCATGATTCAGCAATGGTCGAGTCGGACGCAACGTCTTCGAAGTCACTGTCGTTGTGTTGTCTGCGTTACGTCATTCAGTTTCAGACCGAGGTTGTGGTTGAGATTTCGGCGGAAGTGCGCAGATCTTTGTCGCTCACATCAATTTGAGAATGGTCTATAGCCGCCTTCTTTGTGGATGACCTCAGAAAACATGAGATTGCCCACAATCAGAAATGGAATACAGTCCCACCTCGTTATTACGAACCCTTCAGGGTCCAAGGGTTAAGTTCGTACTAACACGGAGTTCGTAATAGCGAGGATTTTCATACATGTCATGAAATTTTGGGAGCCAGACGTTAGGTTCGTAACATCTGGGCGTTCGTAAAATCGACGTTCGTAAAGAGCGAGGGTGCACTGTACTCACTTTATTGATGAGACTAGTTTTTTGATGGCATCTGAGACGCTCTTGGAGTGGTTCGAATACAGCTGATACGTCGGTGGATCTTTTGGATTGACGGCAAGTTGTTTAGCGGCCGTGACCATGTTGCAAGCACCATCTAACATGGCACGACCAGACTGGGTGATCGGCGTCTGGGCTCGGCGGGCCTAGAAAAGAAACGGGACATGCAGTTACTGAGGTTTCTTTGTGGTTTGAAATTGTTGTGTCATTTGAGGGACCTCTGTGTCACTTTGTGCAGGACCAGTATAACACGAATTGGCACCAAGAGCTGAACCCGTATAGACGATTCTCGAATTCGCAGATCTGCGCACTTCCGCCGAAATCTCAACCAGAACCTCGATCTGAAACCGGCTGACGTGATGCCATCCTTGATTCAGCAATGGTCGAGTCTGACGCAACGTCTTCGACGTCACTGTCGTGGGGTTGTCTGCGTTACGTCATTCAGCTTCAGATCGAGGTTGTGGTTGAGATTTCAGTGAACGTGTGCAGATCTTTGTCGTTTACGTCAATTTGAGAACAGTCTATTGTACATACCTCACTACTGATCTTGGCAGGTATGCTGGCAAATTCTGGCGAAGATGCAAAGGTGGTGAGTTCATCGACAGCTTGGATGAGCGGCCGGGAAGCAGTGGCACATTTCTGGCGGTTCTCGTCGCTGAAGTCACTGTCCAAATCCTGGAAAAAGATGGAAAGTTCGTCATCTGAATATCGACAGCAAGAGCGCAGAGCACAGCAAGAGTGCAGAGCATGACCAACGAAAAAATTCAACTTCCGTAGCGCTCAAACTCACCTTTATCGCTCTGACTAGATTAGCGGTGCTGTTAGCAACATCTTTTGCCGATTGCACAAAATGCCGCTTAGCCACCGGGTTCGAGGTCTTCGATGACGCAGTACGACACGTATTACATAACGCGGATGTGTGCTTGGCGATGACAGTAGCGGCAGACAACACCTGGAAACGAGGTCGGGACGTTAGCATGGCGACACCTAGAGGTAGGAATGGGAACTAGAGGTCAGGAAGCATTCT
Organism: Notospermus geniculatus; assembly: GCA_002633025.1. Taxonomy (NCBI): domain Eukaryota; kingdom Metazoa; phylum Nemertea; class Pilidiophora; order Heteronemertea; family Lineidae; genus Notospermus; species Notospermus geniculatus. The sequence goes on along the minus strand of NMRB01001027.1, from coordinate 233,179 downwards.
GGCAGTGACATCAAAGGGGTGGTAGAGCTTATTTTCTGTTTGATTTCGGGAGAAACGATCGGACGCAGACATCTGTATTGAACACTTCATTCTTGGTGGCATTCTACAGTTTACTCAAAGAGCGCAGAAATCACAACCACTCAATTTTGCCAGTACTCCTGTTCGATGCCAGGCATGGATCCAGAGGGGGCGCCCCCGGTGCATGCCTCCCCTTTGGCCAACAAATCTATAAAATAGCAGGGATTCCACCAGAAAGAAAAATGAGGGTACGGAGCAAAAAAAATTTTTTTGAAAAAAAAGTTGTTTTGAAAAAAAAAATTTTGAGAAAAATTTTTTTTTTGAAAATTTTTTTAAATTTTTTTCGCCGTGACTATTTGCACAGCAAGTTGCTGTGAAAATAGTAGTTCTCGCACTGCTTATACAGCAGATTCTAACCAATGAAAACGCGAGGTTCATAATGAGGATGCATTACGGTAATTTATGCACGTTAAACAACGAAGTGATTATTAACACGCCTAATCTTCAGTGAGCTGACTGGCGCAGTGGAAAGATGGGGTGGACTGTAACTCAAAGGTCGCGGGTTCGAATCCCGGTAGTCCTTTTTATTTTTTTTTATTTTTTCTTACTTACTTTCTTTTTCTTTTCTCCTATCTTTTCACTGTTGTGACCCTTTGAAATTTTACATGGAATAGTTGGTTAATTAATCCTTTCTTAGTGGTGACACTGATAAACACGGCTACAACTTGGGGAGATCACACCCTGGTATTCGGACTCATCCCCATACTCTGACTCACAACCTCAGAGGAATTAGCTATCCTACTGACGCTATTACCGACAGAATGCGTAACATATAGGCCTGCACATATACATGTAGGTCTGGTGTCTAAGATCATATTTTGCTAATTTTCGGTCAAAATGTGCATGAAAAGCACGTTTTTCCGGACCCCCTGGGGGGGCACTTGGCCCCTGCCCCTCCAGCAACATCTCTGGTTGTGATGACAAATGTTTGCCAAGAGCTCCCTGGGCTGAGTCCACGTAGGGGACGTAACCTCACCATGCACTTGCACAGAATCAAACGTTATACTGAGATCGAAATAGGCCGAAGTAGTATTCGTTCCAAGCTGGTACCCTGCAAGTGGCCAATGTATGGCTCATTTGGCCGAATTCTAGAATTTCGCTGTGAAAATATCATCTTTTCCTAATTTACACAGCAAAATGTGGGCGGGGATGCTTATGAATATCGAATACGTACTTGCTGTGTAAATAAGAATTCACTCCTTAGTTACACAGCATGCTGTGCAAATAGCACCGGCCAATTTTTTTAAAAGGTTTTAAATGATGTTTGGTGCCATTTTAGGCGTATTTTGAAGCATAAAATCCCCGCGCCGGTCATGCCGGTTGTTTGGTTTCGTCCGGCATGTCATGGAAAAATGGTTACCCAATGTTTTTGAGGGTACGGATCCGTACCCTGGAAAAATTTAAGGGTACGGAATTTTACCCATTTTACCCTCTGGCGGAAACCCTGAATAGACCGTGGAATTTGGAGCAAATCATTGAAATTCAGCACAGATTTCAATGTTTCTAGCACAGGGTGCCCCTCTTTTCCCAAATCGTGGATTCCCGCCCCGATATGTGGCGAAATCCTGCCTCCGTGATTCGCAACTGCCAGATATGACAGTCTGTGAGCAGCATGTCCTTAACTGCATTTGCGTCACTCTCTGACTATGTGATAACCGCATGCTAAATCAAGAATATATCTCAACACTTTTTGCACGAAATCATGTGATTGGTCAAGTGACAACTGCAGCTCGACCAATCAAATTTTACAATATTTGTTCTGTTTTGCAATGAAATGGTCCATGGACCATGTGCTCACCGGGTTGGACATAATAGTCTAATGACAGAGGGAGGTACATATCAGTGTTGGGAGCAATCTCGGTCAACTCACTCCCAGGTAGGATTTTGATGATTTTTGGGTTATGCCACCTGGCGCCATATTGTATGTTCGATCGGGCCGGAACTTCACATGCACNGACTGAGAGTTTGAATTTCCCACCTTTTGGTGACTGTCCTACACCCACACTCCAGGCAGAGCTGATCTGCTCACTAAGGTGCTCAGATAGTCAAATTTGAAACACCACGTGTCGGGCAGATCCAGTGCGTCTGGCAGTCGGGGCATGTCCTTGTGCCAAAACAGAAACCCCTATAAAGGGCCAGGAACTTCAGAGGAAGGTTTTGGGGATGGATTGGAGACTTTGAAGGAGAAAATTTCTGTTTTACTTTTAAGTTTTCAGAGCCTTCCGGGAAGACCGTTCAGGATCCGAATGAATCCCGCCGGCGGGACACTGCACAGCCGGTCAGGCCGGCGGTGCCTTGGCGTAATTGTTGGGTTGAAAATGGGCATTTTGAAAATCACAAAAGATAGGCACAACAATTTAAGGACTTTTCAAGGATTTATTGGCTATTTGGTGTAATTCACTGACTTTTCAAGGACCAAGTTCAATTCAATGACTTTTCCAGGATTTAAGGACCGCTACGAACCCTGGAGCAGCATGTCCTTAACTGCAATTGCGTCACTCTCTGACTATGTGATAACCGCATGCTAAATCAAGAATATATTTCAACACTTTTTGCACGAAATCATGTGATTGGTCAAGTGACAACTGCAGCTCGACCAATCAAATTTTACAATATTTGTTCTGTTTTGCAAAAAATCAAAGCTAAACAATTCTAGAAGCAGACGACATGCAATGATGATAAAGAATGTATCAAAAACAATGCAACTTGGGATGTCCTAGATCACAGCCCAATGGATTCGAAGACGTCAGAAACAGAGCAAAGCATTGCAATGTTCTCACGTCACGACGTCCTTGACGCAGTGCAACACGGACAAGACATCAGAAAAGGTACAACCAATCACAGCACCTCACAGTAGTGGTAGTTCAGCAGGTTCCTCATCTGAATAAGGAGGCTCCACTAGCCAGTCACTATAGTACCACTTGCGTGCTTGTGCCACAGAGAAAACCTTGCCCCCTTGACATCACCACATCCCTCACAAGAACCCGATTTGAAAATACCCACTGGGCTGTGTTCTGGCCATGAGGCTTCAAAAAGAACAAAATAAAACAACATAGAAATGACAACGGATGGAAATCAAAAATATTCCACCAAACCGAGCGATGCATAAAGTCTGGCAACATCTAACTACGACCCAATGGAATGCGGAAGTCATGTAATGTGGAAGAGCTTTGCGGTTTTTAATCATACCTGTCGACCATTTGTGGTCGTTTCCCAATTGTTCGTGCTGTGCACCGATTCAAGAGCCCCGTGTGATTAAAGGTCCGTAGAAAATCCAACTATCAATTTCCTAACTTCCACATTCCATTGAGTCGTAGTTAGATGTTGCCGGACTTTAACAATATCCCTATCGTGTTCAAGATGAGACTAAACAGGTGATTTAGCAGAGCTGGACATGGCCAATACCCGTTCTGTGTGTGCTATGAGTGTGCTACACTATGTGCGTCTCCATGTGAGAGTTTTGTAGAAGTCGACTCTGGGTAACAAATCTCTGGGCAGTCTTTTGTGTCCTTGGTAGCGTAAGTCGTACGGAACTCAACAACTCACAAGGAAAGCTCTCACATGGACAGGCATCGGCAGTAATGCCTTTCACCACCAGAGGCCCGAATAGTGGTTCTGAGAAGTCTGACCGCTACCACACCGACGGTACAACAGTGCCCCCTATAGGCTATGTTTGACCTGCTTTTCTCTTGGCCGTGCGAAAGTAGAGCAGTGTTGCCCCAAGTTGTAAGTACTCANGCTCCACTAGCCAGTCACTATAGTACCACTTGCGTGCTTGTGCCACAGAGAAAACCTTGCCCCCTTGACATCACCACATCCCTCGCAAGAACCCGATTTGAAAATACCCACTGGGCTGTGTTCTGGCCATGAGGCTTCAAAAACAACAAAATAAAACAACATAGAAATGACAACGGATGGAAATCAAAAATATTCCACCAAACCGAGCGATGCATAAAGTCTGGCAACATCTAACTACGACCCAATGGAATGCGGAAGTCATGTAATGTGGCAGAGCTTTGTGGTTTTTAATCATGCCTGTCGACCATTTGTGGTCGTTCCCCGATTGTTCGTGCTGTGCACCGGTTAATCAAGAGCCGCGTGTGATTAAAGGTCCGTAGAAAATCCAACTATCAATTTCCAAACTACCACATCCCATTGAGTCGTAGTTAGATGTTGCCGGACTTTAACAATAACCCTATCGTGTTCAAGATGAGACTAAACAGGTGATTTAGCAGAGCTGGACATGGCCAATACCCGTTCTGTGTGTGCTATGAGTGTGCTACACTATGTGCGTCTCCATGTGAGAGTTTTGTAGAAGTCGACTCTGGGTAACAAATCTCTGGGCAGTCTTTGTGTCCTTGGTAGCGTAAGTCATACGGAACTCAACAACTCACAAGGAAAGCTCTCACATGGACAGGCATCGGCAGTAATGCCTTTCACCACCAGAGGCCCGAATAGTGTTTCTGAGAAGTCTGACCGCTACCACACCGACGGTACAACAGCGCCCCCTATATAGGCTATGTTTGACATGTTTTTCTCTTGGCCGTGCGAAAGTAGAGCAGTGTTGCCCCAAGTTGTAAGTACTCAACCAGATTTTGATCACTGGAGTGGGATTTGGATTAATTTTGGAGGGAACAGGTGAGTTCCGGGATTTAGTTCAGAAATCCCCGTGCTAGGTGGGTTCCCAGACCCGCAGGGCGCAGTGCGGAAAAAAGATACAAGGCTTTATTTCCCAAACCAGTCAGTGATCAAAATCCAGCTTCTAACATAGGTCAAGAATAAGGTGTACAAAGCATAAATACATTCTTCATAGCAACAAGGGCATTGTTATGATCACCATGGCAACTGTTGCTAAGGAAGTCATGGTTACCATAGCAACCCTGGTTACTTATGTAAATATACGTTACCGTTGCTCGGAAATCCTGTACACGCACAGAAAACGACATGTTAATATTTCTGACCTTATTGTGAAGTATTTTTCAATAGGTCTACGGCCAATGGGAGACTTTCCTGCCGTTAGAGGCCGCCACTAGTTAGCGGTCCTAGAACATCATACAATTTGACGTAACAGAGAAGAAGTGCACGTCACAATGTCATCCATAATGACATGGAGGCCGTGGCTTACGTCTGTGACGTCAAAATTTGTGGCGTTCTAGGACCGCTAACAGGTGGCCTCAAACGGCAGTAAAGTTTCCCATTTTCTGCAGATCTATAATTCTTGCTCATGACCGCTCATCTGGTTAGAAGGAAGAGCTGCTTTACACAAGGCCGGCAGAATCGGTGCAGAAACTGCCACCACCGAAAAGGGCCTAAAAAACTGCTCGACTCAAAAAATGTGTAGTTTATAATAGAACGGCACAAAAAAATTGAAGAATTTAAGAAGCTGATCATGCAAAAATTGCCAGTGCCTTAAAAAGTGATGGATATTCACACATGCAACATTGCTACTATTTGGCCAAAGGATCTAACGACTAGAAGCGACAAATTCATGCAATTTTTCGTCATTTTTCGTTGGATAGAGGAAAAAAAGAAAGTTGGGTAATAATGTGAAGTGCTTTGAGAGAATGGAATGTTGACTCAATAGACCATCCTCAAATTGACGCAAACGAGAAAGATCTGCGCACTTCCGCCGAAATTTCAACCATAACCTCGGTCTGAAGCTGAATGACGTGACGCAGACAGCCCCGCGACAGTGACGTCGACGACGTTGCGTCAGACTCGACCAGTGCTGAATAATGGATTGCGTCACGTCACCCGGTTTCAGATCGAGGTTATGGTTGAAATTTCGGAGGAAGTGCGCAGATCTTGGAATTTGAGAACGGTCTATCCTGCCGCTTCCTGGTGCACATCACACTTGGCCCAGGACATTTTCAGAGTTCAGGAATCAAGACCATGAAATGTTCTGAAATGGAATGGGGGAAGAGTTCTACCACTTCTGATTCTTACCTCCTGTTGTGAACTTGCGGGGTTCGTCAGGCTCTGACACGCCATCTGGATGGCCTGATTTGCACGTGCGAACTGGGACTGATCAACGAGACCGGGTCGGCCTGGTTCCGAGGCCGGGTCAGCAATAGCAACAAGGTATGCAGCCTGGAAGCAAAAAGATTGAATTTGTTCAGTGTTATGGAGAAAACCATTCATTCAGTTTTGAAAATTTTCAAAAGACTACAGAATTTGACAGATGGCAAGCAAATTGAACCCCTCTGAAACAAGCTCAAAATACATGAACCATAGACCTTTCCAACAAAGATGGTGGCCTACTTGTTCTCCCACACGACGTCGTGGCCATTCATTGTCCAAGCATGATATAACACTACCAAACGCATCCTCTCAGACAATTTTTTATAACCTAAACTTTTGTGCCCATGGCCCGATTGACCAGCTTAGCGTGCCAGCAGCCACTGAATGGTATCAAGCTTCTGACGTCATATGGTGAGAACTGTTAGACCGCCATCTTTGTTGGAACGGTCTATAAGGGGCTGGAGTCTCACGTCAAAATATCAGAAAGAACTGATGTCCAAGCGCATCACTCACCTGCGATGCATTTTCCGTCAGACCACAAACAGCGGCGGCAAATTTCTTGACAGAAATGCAAAACTCGTCCAAATCGCCTTTCTTAGCGTGGTTAGAAATTCCCGTCATGGCGTCGCCAAGGGCCTTCGATCGTGCAATGACGCCATCAAGGCAGTCGAAATAGGAGTTATCGCTGACGGGTTCGCAGGGGTTGTCCAGGACGTTTTTCATCATTTGTATCTGCCGGAGGGCGTTGTCGCATTCTTTCTGTCCCGGGGCGGACGTCGTACAGATGTTGATCAGGTGATTGATGCTCTCGGTAACCGCTCTGAAAATGGATGGAAATTGAATGAATTATTTCAATCCGAAGAAAACAGTATTGGCAGGGCTGTCGCCAGGACTTTTTGGGAGAGGGGACCATTTGCTTTCCCTAGCTACGCCCTCATTTGATCGAGTGAGAAAGAGTCACGTCAGAGAAGCTACGGGTTCAATTCCCGGCCGAGTCATCATGTTGTACTCTCAACTGGTCTGAAAGGATCAAGTGATGCACTGAATGAGCTGATGATTTTGGATGAACTCTACTCACCTGGCAGCTTGAGCCAACAAATTCTTCGCATTAGGCGCGTTCGGATCGGCGTGCAGTGACTTCGCAGCGAGGAGAAGCTTCGAGGACACCATCGACGTGCTCTTCAAGTTCGTCACGATGGACGACTTGACCTCCGTGTCCTTTGTAATTCCCGCCATCGTCAAACCGCTGTGGACGAACTCGCCGTACGATTTGCTGAAGCGGTTGGAAGACGACGCCAGTTGTTGCGGCGTCCCGCGGGAATGGGTGACAATCTCGCACGCCCCCTGGTTCAGGTCGACGGCTGTGTTGTTCAGTTCAAGCTGGACCTCTTGGAACGTCTTGGTCGTTGGTGGGAACTAAAACAAGACAGGAGAAATGACATTTCCACAGACTTTTAGAGCTTGTGCAGATGACGGACATGATCACAGATAATTCTGCCATCTTGACGGTCGAATTGACGTCAAATGACTGATATGAGCCTAATAGCTAGCTGCCTATAGGCATAATACGTCCCTTTAAACTTCACAAGATGAAGATGGGGATTTGGCCTAGTGGTTTAAGGCGTGTGCCTCTGAGTGCTGGCGATTGATGCCATATGCGAGGGTTCGTGGGTTCGATTCTGGTAGGAAGCAGTGTCTTTCACCTTGGAAACCCTATTTCTATTTCACATCCTTTAAACTTCACAGTCACTTACATTTCCAGTTTGGCTGACGCTGTTGATTTCCTGGCTGTATGTTGAGATTTGCTTGATGGCATTGTCGACGTCACGCTGTCCAGGCAGGCAATTCACGCAGTTATTCAGAGCGTTCGAGACGGCCTTTGCAACCTGAATGAAGAAAAATTCAGTTAGTTTTGGGGTCAGACACTAGGGGGCATCAAGAAAAGCATCTTCCGTGGAAAAATGGAAAGGGTCAAAACGTTACCTGGGCGAGTCTGTGGTTGTTTTCAGGGTTATTTGGATCCTCGACCGCTTTCTTGGCCTCCTCGATCAGGAGAGACGACTTCATCATGACCTCCTGGGTCCTCTCGACGATCCCGCGCTGGACATCCTGGTCGCCCGAGCAGGCCGCCACACCGCGGACAGCGTTTGTAAGAACGCGGAGGGCGTTGGCTGTGTCACGTGCTGCGATACCGGTGTAATTTTCATTACCCTGAAACGAGAACGGTCAAAGTTGTGACAGGGATTGTGTTTCCACAGTGCCACTCTCATTACAGCACTGAACTGTGGAAATCTCGGCCGTAAGAAGCAGAAGCAACCTACAGAGCTTGTGCAGAGGACGTCATCACAGAAAATTCTCTCATCTTGACGGTCAAAATTGATGTTGTTGACCCATGTGATGCACTTTATCTTTGGCGCAAGTGAAGTGTGTGTGACTTCACTTTCAACATGACATGATCTACACCTGGCACACTTTGTCATTGACGTCAGCGTGGTGGACTGCCGGTCGAAAGTGACGTCATAATGAGCCACTTCACAAGCTCTATAGAACGGAACACATTTCCACTACATGTTATATTTTGAAGGTTTGATCAAACGTCGTCTCACCTGAGTAGCAGCGGTCAACAACTGCGCCATCGACGACCCAACCGTCTTTGACGTGGCGCCGACTTGTAGCGCACACCCCTCGGAAGTCTCGCCTGGCAACGGAAGCAAATTCCTCGACTCGGCACTCGCGAGAATCTCATCCAGCTCCCTCTGGAGGCTATCAATCTGATCAAGGGCGCCGTCGAGCTCCAAGGATCCGCACGCCTCCTGCGCTTTAGTGGTCGCAGTCCGAAGCTCCGCAAGCGCCGCCGAAAGATTCTTCACAGAATTCGTCAGACTCAGGGCCGTAGCTTGGTCGCCGACGGTCGGCGCTGCCGCCTTGGCCGATGCGACGAGTTTGTTACACGGCTGGAGCATGTCCTGACAGGCGTTGATCAAGGCAAGTTGTATTGAGGCATTTTCGGGGGAGTTTGACGTCGCTTTGATGGCGTGGACCAAGGCTGGGATCAACTCACTGACCGTCTGCAAGCAGAACAAGATAATAGAGCATTCTCAAATTGATGTAAACGACAAAGATCTGTGTACTTCCGCCGAAATCTCAACCACAACCTCAGTCTGAAACTGAATGACGTGACGCAGAGAACCTCATGACAGTGACGTTGAAGACGTTGCGTCAGAGTCGACCATTGCTGAATCATGGATGCCGTCACGTCAGCTGGTTTCAGATTGAGGTTGTGGTTCAGATTTCGGCGGAAGTGCGCAGATCTGTGAAGTCAAGAATCGTCTCTTGAGGTAAAGAGACTTAGCCAAAAATCTCACGCCGAGTGGAGATCGAACCGGGGACCTTTTGACCGCTAGCCAGAGACCTGGGCCACTACACCAAAGCAGCTCCAGTTGTAGGAAAACCAACTGACCCTGCATGAGGTGATAAGCTGCTGTTGCGATGATGTGTTTCTGTTCGTCTTGGCGGCCCCGGTGGACGAGTTGATCAACTGCGTCGAAGCAGATGCCGTAAGTTTCGCAGCATTCTCGAGGTTTGCGATCAACCTCTTCTTCAGCGCGTTGGCAGCGGCTGTGTTCGTCACAGAACGCACTTCTTCCGCGGCTTCTCGGAGGAGTTGTTGCTGAGCTGCATCATTGGGGTTGCCAGCACAGCCCTGAAAGAAATCAACATACTTGTAGATCCAGATATACATGTAGATTCCAGCTTAAAATCACTCAACACACCAAGCGCAAAGATCTTAATTGTTCCTTCAAACATCTGTTGTAACCATGACAACAGAAAAATCCAAGATGGCTGCCAAGTCTCCATCTGCAAACATTAGCAAAGTTTGGCCCATCGGGTTGGTACATGGCATGTGACAAAGTTCACACTTCTAAAAGGACCAAAATTTGAATATGAGCATCGAAATTTACCTTAGCAGCTTCAACAAGTTTGGTCGTGGCATCAGCGAGTGTCTTGGCCGCTGCTAGGAGGCGCTTCTGCATCTCTTGGTCGGGGTGGGTCTCCGCCTGGCCTTTGATCGCATTCACCAGTTGGGAAGTCGCCTGCAAGACAAGAACCAAGAATGTTATCTTCACAATGGCATTGTTTGTTTTGATCGATAGGAAGCTTGAGGCAGAACAGGCAGCCTGACAATGAAGAGACCTTTGTTGAAATTATGACCGATATTTGAGAAACTTAAAATTTCCGGACGGAGTTCCATCTCATCAAAGAAGATTCGAGTAGTCTACAATCCAGTGTCCTACAGTCTTCAATCCAGTGTCCTACAGTCTACAGTCTCAGTGCCCCCCAGTCAACAATGCAGTGTCCTACAGTGTCTCAGTACCCTACAGTACACAATCCAGTGCCCTACGATCCACGATCCAGTACCCTTCTGTCTAGTCCACAATCCAGTGCTCTACAGTCTAGAATCCAGTGACCTAAAATCTACAATCCAGTGGCCTACAGTCAGCAATCCAGTGGCCTAGAGTCTAGAATCCAGTGCCCTGAAATCTACAATCCAGTGGCCTACAGTCTTAGTATTCTACAGTCCGCAATCCAGTGCCCTACAGTCTACAATCCAGTGTCCTACATTCCACAATCCAGTGCGCTACAGTCTAGAATCCAGTGTTCTAAAATCTACAATCCAGTGTCCTACATTCTGCAATCCAGTGCCCTACAGTCTAGAATCCGGTGTCTTACAGTTCAGTGCTCAATAGTCTGCAAACCAGTCCCACTAAAACTCCAGTCAAGAATTTCAGAACCCCTCAACCAATGAATGCAAAACACCCCACAAATTGAATAATGCAGGTCATCTGACATGCAACCACCGCCAAATAATTCAAAATTTGTCCTCTGTAACATGGGGACAAGGTTGGACTCAGGTTTTCGTACATTGAATGGGTAAGGTATATGACAAGGAGACCTTGGTACCAAGTTTGGAAGAAAAGATGAAAATAATGCCACGCAGATGGTTTCCAATACCCAGGATTAATAGTACACATAGGCTGGCTCCCTCCAAAGCATGACAGAAAAAAATCCCACTAAAAAATCGCAACGGACCTCTCTAATCTGCAAATCTCGCTGGAAAAAATTGAGAATATCAAACACTCATTCCTGAAGTTTCGCCAATTTAGCAATGACCTAGTACAGGTGCTATGAAATTCACTCACAACTTCAAGGAAACTGACATCCTACTCGTAAAGAAATTCAAAAACAGAAAATCTAATCCTACACTGCATCGTGAGCCCCCCCCCCCAAATGAAGATTGTACATCCTACTTTATGAAGTGCTGGTACATGTAACATACAAGAAAATCTCCTAATTCTAAAGTGGAAAATGCAAAAGGAAGGAAAAATTAAGGGCCATGTTCCCGAAGCTTCCTTTACTCTAAGCTTTTCCTTTAGCTATTGTTTGTAAGGCAGAATACAAAAGGTTAAAGTGGACCTTAGAGTTAAGGAGGCTTCTAGAATACGGGCCTAAAGGCGATTCATTATTTTTGTGTTGAGATCGTTACCTACACCATCACTGAATTGTGCAGAAATAATCTGGAAAATTTTATTGCCTAGAGTATTACCTTAATTCCATTTTCAATAGTTACCTGGCATGCCTGGGTATATAACGTAGAGTCAGGGTTTCCGCCAGAGGGGAGAATGGGGAGAATTCCATCCCCAAGAAAATTATTTGGGGATAAATCCATCCCCAAATTTTTCAGAAAGAAAGGATTGTTTTTTCTTTAAATATTGTCTTTTTTCTTTTCAAAACTTCATATTATTATACCATCATGTTATATTGCAGTCCATGTACAATGTTGTGTGATTTACACATGTGCTCACTTCAGTCAAGACTCAGATAGCACTAGGCTTAGATGATCATCTGACACATGAAAGCACTAACTTGATTTCTCATCACTCATTCAAATTTATTTCTATTTTCATTTGTTTTGTTTTTCTTTTTTTTAATGATTTAAGTTATATGTCGTCAGGCAAATGCATTTTCATAACGACCGACACCATGAGTGGCAGTGAATTCCCGGCAAATCATGGGAGGAAACAACGCTGAAGATGTCTGGAAATCACGTTTCTGGGACTTAAAAATCCAAATAAAACAAAATCCAAAAAAATTTGAGGGAAAAATTTTTTTTCAACATTTTTTTGGTCCATCCCCCAATTTTTTTTCTGGCGGAAACCCTGAGAGTGAATTGACCCGTTTCAAAAGTGACCTGGGTATGATATCGCTCAATGATAGACTTTTCCAACAAATATGGCGGTCTAACAGTTCTCACCACACATGGCGAAGTTTTCCGCCTACAAGAAACTTTCAACTTCATGAAGGATGACGTTTTTTGCATCTCCTCGTCAAATCACCCCGACTACAATGTATTCTACCCACCTGAGCCAGGACACGGGCTTGTTTGACCATCTCTGGGGCGTCACCCATGCTGCTGAACAGACGATCCGTGGCGGTCAGGATGGTGTCGACGGTCGCGTCTTGCTGAATACCCTACAGAGAGAAGAAATCGTTAAACATACATGTACCGCTACCATAGACCTGTTTCCTAGTCTGTGACGCTGCCATGACGTCACGAACATAATGCACTACATGACGTCAGGATGACGTCAAAATGGCTCAATGTCTGCTACTGAAGTGGTTACGGCTTATGCCCCATCACACCGAGCTAGTTCTCAGTACGTTCTTGAAAATGTTGCCGAACGGGCTCAAACTGTGTGCGAACGGAGTGGACGTAGTGGCAACTTTTTACAGTCTTTTTACGAACTTCATGGATGGGAAGGGTGCTCCAGCACTTCCAGACATTATTTGGCCAACGTACGTTCTAGCCCGTTTTACCATTTTTTAAGGACGGGACAGGACGTTTTGAGAACTACCTCAGTGTGATAGTACCTGTAGGAACAAAATGAAATTGGGAGGTGTTGATGACGGTCGGCTTCAAAACCAAGCAAAAACATCAAGAATGCTTACCTTCGTAGCACCCTGCTTGACGTGCTGCAACAAATCGTTCAGTGCCTTGGTGACGGCCGTCGCAGCGCCGCCCAGTTCTGACAACACTTTGTCATCCGAGCACGCACCCTGGGCCGTCTCCACGACACCCTCAACTGACTTTGCAACGAGTTTCGCAGCTTCGACGAGTTGTTCTGCGCAGGCGGGACTGCTGACGGTAGGAGCAACGACCTGTAAAACAATATTTGGAAATATTTGTCGTTGTATTAGATTTTCCATCAGGGCCGAAGCCAAAGCATTCTTCGCCATGGTAAATACAGAAGAGGCCATCTCAAGCTACTCATGTTTCTCACTTGGATGGGGTCTTTTACTTGCCCTTGGAAAGGAATAAGGTACAAGGCACCAGAGCTTACTGTCCCATGTGATAGGTTTTCCATCAGGGCCGAAGCCATAGCATTATTGGCCCTGGAAAGTACGGAAGAGGCCATCTCAAGCTACTCATGTTCCTCACTTGGATGGAGTCTTTTACTTGGCCTTGCAAAGGCACAAGGTACAAGGCACCACGGCTTACTGTCCCATGCAACAGACTGAAGAGCCAGGGATGATTAACCCCATTTGGCCTGGGATTTGAACCCGGGACCTGCTGCTTGCCAAGCGGATGTGATAACCACTAGGCTATCAGGGCTCCTCGGTATTTGGACATGAAGCCTATGAACTTACCTCTAGAAAAGTAAGGAGAAATCTTTCATAGAAATTAAATTTTCTCATGACCAAGAAATTCATCAATTTTCTCATGACAAATGATATATGGACAATGAACTCACTTACCTTCGTACAAGCCACAAGTTGTGATGTCGCCAACGCACACTGCGTGGCGCTACTGATAACTTTATTCTGCTGTGCCTGGTCCTCGACCTTACTCGCGACGCCCTTTGCCTTCAGGACGAGCGCGGCAGTCGCATTGGCGACAGCTTTGGCCAATCCGAGCAGTGTTTCCTGGAATGCCTTGTCCATGTCCTCGGTGGTTTCGTAGATCATCGCCTCACGCATCAGGTCTCCAGCCAGCTCTCCAACCTACAATAAGAATAATACAATGGAATGAGGAACCCGCCCGCCGTTTATCCCGACAGGTCGGCGCAGCGATCGATGTGACTGAACCGACGTCATTGACGTCGTTTTATGTGCTGACGTTGCGTCATGAAAAAATCTGCTGTACATTTTTCTACAGGAAAAAATGAGATAAAGATGTTGCCGTTATCGCCATCCTACCTCTTTATTTTAAGGAAAAAAGCAATGAAAGTGCAGAAATTTTCATCCGCGACAAGATGGTGTAAATTTTAATGTCATGCAACCGCAGAAATAGGGTTTATTTCACGCCAGAAGTTAATGGAAATGACTGGAAATCACGTTGAAAAAAGAAACTTCGTCTCATCGATCGCAGCGCCATGTCGTGACGTTAGTTCGTCCGGTTCCTCATTGAACCCTTCACCCTAGAAGTGACAGGCATCATCTCTTCAACTACGCCAATAGAGGCTATGCACTGACGTCATCAAATGACGTCATCAATGGGAATGACGCCACGTGTTGGATGGAAAATGGACGGAGCACATGGTCAGATGCACTGCGTCAGCATGTCACAACGTTCCATCCAACATGGTGTCACCTCGCTGATGACGTCACATGCGTAGCCCCTATAGACAATTCTCAAATTGACGTCAACGAGAAAGTTCTGCGCGCTTCCATCGAAATCGCAAACACAAATTCGATCTGAAACTGAATGACGTGACGCAGACAACCCCATGACAGTGACTTCGAAGACGTTGCATCAGAGTCGACCATTGCTGAATCATGGATTGTGTCACGTCACCCGGTTTTAGATCGAGGTTCTGGTTGAGATTTCGGCGGAAGTGCACAGATCTACGAATTTGGGAATCGTCTATTGTATCCCATGCCTCAATGCCCCCAGCATTGTGCTTCCTGATCTACAGTGTTCTTAAGAACAGCCAAGGAGGCCGGCTCCACAGAGGGGTGGCGGAAAAGTCACCCATTATACAAACCTTGCTCGCAGACGACAACAGATTCTGTCGCGATTCCTTGCTGTCCGGTTGCGCGGCCTTCAACATTGTTGAGAATGCATCGACCAATCGTTTAGCAGCCCCGAGCAACCTGTCGCTGTCGTCATCGGAATCCTGGAGCGCCGCAAGCATTCGGATATCCTTGGACATTTCAGTGATGTTTGTGGTACTGAAATTTAAAAGTACAGAAAAGTTTATCAGTTCTGCTGGCCCATTTTCTGGGACATCATGGGCGAGGGCTGAAAAAGTTCCCTGAGATATGTGACCCGCTCCAGCAAAAGTAGGCACATGTCGCAGGTGATCATCTCTGGCCATCAGTTTACTCAACTATTATCACTGCTGTCCACTACTATTGTCAACCTGCAGAGACGTACATTTCAGCTATTCTGTTGTAAGGCTAATAACCCTTTTCTCGGTTGCAACACATGCCCACTTTGGCAGAAGTGTTTCCACCAGGAATTTTTTTGAGGGGAGGGGGTGATAAAGAGAAAATTTGACAAAATTCCTGAACACAAATTTTGACTTTTTAAGGCAGAAAACCCCCTCCCCCCATCCCCCCTATGGCGGAAACACTGGGCAGATCGGGTCAGGAGGTTTCTGGAAAGCGTGTACTTACATATTTTGAACTGCCGCGCCGACGGCTGTGAAGTCAGTGTCATCCGGTCCGCCCGCAGTCAAAGTCACAAGTTGTGCTGTGCCAGCGTTCATTGCCGCGAGCTGCGAGCTAAGATTCTGCCGGGAAACGTCCAACGTGTTTTCCCTCCATTTCTTAGCAGCCTGAAATTGACATGGGTAACTTAAAGATACTGATGATGATTACCGGTATGTAAAGAGGGTGTAAAAAGTAGTAAAAAAGTTAAAGTTTGGGTTTATATCTGATATCAACAATGGTAGAGGTGTCATCCGACTTTACACTTTAACTCCAGTCTATCCTGAAACCTTTCAGTAGAACTCTGATGAGCTGCTCATTCAGCGCTACAATCTGAGCATTTCTGACTGGTACCCATTTATACACCTGGGTGGAGAGAGGCCAGTGAGGTAAAGAGACCTGCCCAAAGTCTCACACCACATTGGGACTTGAACCCAGGATCCTCTGACCGCTAGTCGGAGACCTGAATCACTACACCACCGTGGCTCCTTCAGAGGTAAATAAGCCGCCAGACAACGTAGAAGATACCCGTACAAACCACGCGGATGACGACAGCCGACGCCATTTTCATACTCACAGCGTCATTTCCAAGTGGTGGTAGGTCGGCCTTGGAGTTGAGGTCATTCCTTGCGCTGTCTATGTCATCCAAACCAATGGTGATTGTTCCCAATAGAGCGCGCTGTGCTTGCCCAAGTCCATGGACTTGTGGACTTTTACCCTGAAAAGGATATCAAAAATATTAAAATCACAATCTGAAATGGCGTTTATGCAGTATTTGCAGTTTTTCATCCAAGAAAAGTAACCAGGGGCGTATTCGAATTCTCGTTCTTGACAACACTCGTGCTGACCCAGTTCATGTAGATGTTGACTCAACTCGAGAACGGCAGTCTCGAACGCCGAGAATGCAACCCGTGTCGGGTCAAGAACATGTTCTTCTCAACCCTTCGCTGAGTGGGGAGCGACAAGTTAGTGAGGTTTCGCAAATCTGACGAAACATGAAGTACGAAATATGAAATTGGACTTCACTTCCATGACGTAATNAAGAATACCAAACAAATTCCTGTCTATGAAACATTGTACCGGGGTACGAAACTCACAGCAAAATGCGCCCGTCTTTTAAAAAATCGAGAAATACGAACACTTGATTCTGCTAAGCCAACACTGATTTTCTTCAAAAGCACTGCCAAAAAATTGAAACAAGTGTTCTATAGAGTCCTCAATGCAGAAAGAAGAGTCTGCAAAAAAATACAAAGAAATTCATGCTGCCAAAATCCATTTTGATTAGTATTGAGAGAGCAACGTACGAAGGAGATTTTTTAGAAAGGTATGTTCAGCTATAGAATAGAACGTAGAATAAAGAGGACCCAGTTTCGTCCCATTACATATAACAAACATTTGAAATTGACACATCTATCAACCCATATATCACATCTAGAAAACATGTAGACTGTGATACACAGCCACAGGCCAAACACAATCAATCTACATCAAAACTAAGAGTATTTTTTGTTTTTCTGTCTCCAGTTGTCACTCAATGGAGCTCCATGTTGGAGAATGGACAAGGACGAAACAAGAATGTACCCGTGTTAACCCCACTGACCCGCCATGTTATGCCCACTGACCGCCATGTTATTATGCCCATTAATACCTCAGTCACATTTCCACCGATTCTGCCAAGGAGTGTTTCCGACGCCCGAACGGGCTAAAAAAGGGGAAAATGACAGGTTGCCGGCTGGTGGCCCGAGGACATCTGATGTGTGTCCTGAGCTCGGTAGCGCGCCGAGGACATCTACGTGTGTCCTGAGCTCGGCAGCGCACTGCTTAGGTGATCAGAAGAAAATAACTCAGAGTTATTTTCTTGCGGCGAGTAGCAGCTGAAACCCAGCTCGCTAGGGGATCCTTCATAATCCTTGACACATCCGTCAGGCTCCCACCGGCACTGAGTAGATCGAACGATTTTTGGCCGTCACCCAGGGGCCCATATCTCCTCCGGACACTAGTCGAAGAGGTATCCTGCCAGCCACCCACGGGTGCACGACCGAGCCCCCTCGGATGTCTGGCCGATCTACAAAATCACCCGATTGCCAGACGGACAGCAGGCTGATACCCGCTGGGACATCAGTGTGGGACTGGACGGTATCTGCCAACCATTTTTCAACATGTCGGAACAAAATCCGACAGACACCAGCTGATTACTGGCCAGTGTCCCACGGGGTGCCCATCGAAAACCATCTGATTCAAGGACATATGTGAAAGATATGTGGGAAAATCCGCCCCAGGCCGCAACGTTGCAAAAAACCACCGATGTCAAGATATCCTCCGGCAGCTGCTGGATTTGTGACTGAGATATCACCATTGTTTAATATGCCCTTTAATCCATGTTATGCCCACAAACATGACGAAGACGCAACTGATCCGCCATGTCTGCTTCAAGCCAACTTCTCGTCAGTCTCCTACTTTAATTTCTAAATTCCCCGTATTTCACTCAACCCGACGAGAGTGACAACTTAGAGAGTGGCCCATCATGCTACAACCAAACCATCCCTACAGATAAGTGAATACTTACTACATCTGGGTGAGAGAGTAGCCTTCGCAATCGGTGCATTTTCTATTAAGTCCATATGAGAACAAAGAGAAAAGCTAAATACCCCTCATATAAAATTGGCATCAGTGCATATGATTACTTCGCTATATGCAGGTATATGCTACTGGCAACAATGCAGAATTTTGCATCAACTGTCTTTCCAAAAATAGTTACCGGGTAATCTATTTTTGGTCTAACATGTCTAACTCAAAATAGGCGATGCTGGATTGGTTATTTGGCACTTGCCTGATAACGTCCTAAATATTTTGGTCTCCATTTACAGGACTTGACAGCATATCAATTAGCAAAACAATGAAAACCTTTATTACCGGTATGAACTTTTTTGAAGAAAATAGCAGGTGTGGACATAATTTGTCTCGTATGAATGGGAATAGGTATGATCTTGGCCACCTAGGCCTATTATGCATGACTCAAATGCACTTCGAATGCAGACATACCAGTGTCATCCACATTGATGAAGAGTTTAGCAATGCCTAACATGAACTTGTCAAAAACCAGCATATCAGTCAGACGATAAGGCCCAGCCATCATATGGATTAAGAAACAAAATGGAGAAAGAATAATTTCCACCACAATTTAGACTGGTATCCACAAAAAAAAACTTGTATCCAATATCTGCCAAGAACTCCATCTAATCTGAAACTGCCCAGATGGAATAAAATTGGCCAGATGGTTTCCAGACCGCTATCACTCTCACAGATAAAATGCTTTAGATCTGATTCATCTACCGCTAGAGGCTGAAGTGGGCTTGAAAAGATGACAGCTTAATCAGAACAGTTAGAATATCGCATTCTCATTAACTTTTCCTTCTGGTATACCGATACAAGTCAGTGAAATTGCTGTACGGATCATATTGAGAATGCCGACACATAGATCAATCATGTCAATAGATGAAAGCCAAGTTATGCACCAATACACAGGCAGGGCAGTTGGCTGTTTGTATTACAGATAGTAAACATAAAGTCGTCTCCGAATTTCGCAAATGTTCGACCCCAAGCGGGGTCTTCCTCAGGCACTTTCTAGTAGAGTTCCCAGAAATGAAGGGATTTTCGCCCCCGGTTGCGGTCGAAAAATTGCAAAATTCGGAGGCGTCTTTATATGTTTACTGTCATTTTGTGTGTCGTTTTTTTGTGCTCTATGTTGGATATATGATGTTTGAGTTACAAGAGTGGGCATTTCACTGCAATTCAGACGACACTGTAAAGTACATGTACCCTCTAAAATTAAACATCTCATTCATTCACGATCAAATATCTCTTTCCTCTCCACAATAAGTGATTCAACTGAGTATCAAAATCTACACGACTCAAAAAATGAGCCTCAACATCCTCTACACACTTCGCCAATTTGTGCTTCCTGCAGGTGGATGCAGCCAAGCTACAGTTCTTGATCGGCACTTAAAACATAGTTCAAACTTGTTGAATTCTGCAAGCTTATATCAGCTGCGTCATTGCAGTCCTGAGTCCACGATTCACAACGACACGGTTCTTTCCTGACCTCAGCCACAGACCCATTTACTGGTAACTGTATCAGTGTGACATCTACTCCTTGAAAAGGCTCCCTTCTTCTCACCTACACAGCCTAGAGCTACAGCAGGGACAGATCAATACTTTCTCCAGTTATGGGAATCCCAAGGACCAAGGGTAATTAATCATGATGAACTCTTGTGTTAATGAGTCGGTCGGATCGATTCACGCACACTATGATCTATAGGGGGATTTTAACAAGAGATGGTATAGATTTTGTCAAGAAGAAGCAGTGTCTGATGAGCCAGTGTGCCAGCATCATTCAGACACCAGTATGTACAGGGTGGGCCAGAGAAAGTGTCCCTCGAACAATAGAAATGCTATTGTTCGAGGGACACTTTCTCTGGCCCACCCTGTAGAGCGGCTCGTTCACCTTTAGGCTCCAGTTCCATAGAGCTCACGTTGACACTTTTCACGCGCCACGCTTCACGTTTTCCTTTCGTTCCTCGGAGAAAGCATGTCACAGGACAGGTAATGTGTGTCTCGTTGTGCGCTGAATCGAGGAACGAAAGGAAAACGTGAAGCGTGGCGCGTGAAAAGTGTCAACGTGAGCTCTATGGAACTGGAGCCTTACACGATAGGACAAGGAGTCAGAACGAAGTGGGTTTCACTCGCAGCTGTTCTTGCACATAGGTCGCCCCAGGGCTGACACGTTCCTCACGAAATGTGCAAAATTTATTTTTTGGTGGGTCTACACTGTTCACCCCTGAAAACATTATACTTACAGCTTCAGCTGGTGTTGGGTTCGATGTACCCTTTGCTGTCGATGGCTTTCTCACTGGCGATGATGTGGGTGAAGGGAGGGCACGTGGGGCAGGTTTGGCTCTCGGTAACGTGTTACTCTTGTAAGTCATGACTCTACGTTGTATAGCTGGGCTTGGCTGTCTTTCTGTTACTCCACCTCCTGCAAATCCAAGATGAAGTAAACTGCAGCACTGGTCACCAACTTGTGCATTATTTTTCATATATGGTTGATGCCACTTTATGCAAATTTACAAAGGCTTGTTTCCATTTCAGCGGATTCTGCTGCGTTCTGCAGTGAATTTGTCACAAGGTTTGGAGAGTCAATCGATGTTTTATCCAAATGTGACTTGCCACAGCAAAATCCTGAATAAGTCGCTCTGAACTTGGCAGGTTAAGACAAAATGTTTGTCAATTTCAATACTGTCTGTCTATTGTGAAATCTGACGGGAAACAGAGTCAGTCAGATTTCGCACAAGAGACAGACAATACTGAAATAAACATTTCATCTCTACCTGCCAAGCTCAGAGCAACTTTAATTCCGGGTGTTTTTTGCTGTGGCGGGTAACAAATAATTTGCATATTTATCCCAATGCCTGAGAGCATTTGGCACAAATGACGGCAGGAAATGCTGCAGTGGAAACACAGCATCTTGAACCATCAAGGGTTCACATTGCTACGCCTTCGGACTACACTCCACGTAGTCCGAAGAAAGATGAAGTGACATTTCAAGATGAAATGGGGCTGTAGGTTTACCTTTGACGCCACCATCGCTGGTTTTTCTTTCGCCACTTCCACCAGATGCACCTCCATTACTGTTGCTTTCTGATATACTTCGTTGTCTGCCGCTGGTTGGAGTTGTCGCTGCGGAATGGACGCGACAAACTCCGCTGCCGGAATTGTCTGTGGAGATATGATAGCCCCGGGACTCTTTTTGTACCATGTCCGCTGCAAAAAGCAAGAGAGTTTTATAATAATGATAATACATGTAATGATAGATGAAGTTTTTATACTGTTTTTCACTGAAATTACTGTCTCAGTGCATGTTGTATATCCCATCTATATGCAGAAACCTTTCTGAGGAATCCAAGGAGTAACTTATTATGAACTGTGCATACTTGATCCTTTCAGATCATGCCAATTGAGAGTAAAAGTGGCAAATTGATTCCCATGCAGTGTATGAGATCTTGTCACTTGGTCACTGTAATGATTTTTTATGTTGAAATACATGTAACCTGAGAATCTGATTTTGTAAGTTGTGCCCAAATCTTCCAAAACCATACATTGGTTGGGGAAACCATGTCTCTGCAGGTCGGATGCCCTCAGCTGTAGTGTGGGAAATAATGGCATATGGAGCATAAAGGAAGGGCCCATCAATGAAACAATTACTGGCTTTGTAACACCACTACCAGATGCATTCCGATAATGTTCTCAGAAAATCAATATCCCTTCCTCCCCTAATAGTATGTGGATAACGGAAATGATTGATGATGACCAGTGCAGTGTCTGTTCCAAAATAGCAACGCATTCCTGCTATATGATCATTTACCAAAATACTTATCAGATTGGCGATTCCCAGTGTGTAAGATTATTTGTCATGTTTGTACACGTAGTAAGATACAGTACATGTCAGGAATGGCGCTACCCACTTGCCAAATCGCCAATGGCTAATGCATCACCTATTTTGGCTAACAAACACTGTTATGGTTTGGCTAAATGTTTTTCAATGAGAAATGTATTAGAACTGAACATTTGGCCAGCTCTACTGTGATTTGGCTAATGATTTGGCTAAGACTTGCCAAATGCTAGCTCCATCCCTGCATGTACCGTAATTTTCGGGCTGTAGACATGGTAGAGCGCACCGGGGTACATGTATAAGGCGCACCCCTTACATTGTATTTTCACCAAAAATCTTTGACACTGTTTAGACGAAATCCATAAATAAGGCCACACTTTTTTTATTCTTTGGTTTACGGGCCCGCCGACGTGGCAAAATGCCATTCCGAAAAAAAAATAAAATTGGGAAAATCAGTTTCTTTTATTGCCTCCGAAGTTCAAATGAGGTCTTCTAAGAAAAAAACGAATAAATGGAGTCATTTTTATTCTCGCCGACCTTGGATTAGCAGTCAGGACAGCTAAAAATAAATAAAACCAACACTATTTCCCAGCAACAAGGACGGAAAGAAGCAGAAAAGAGGCATTTATAAAGAATTTATTTGGTTTTTTATTTCCTCCGATTTGTCTAACTTGTCATTCTAAAGCTGAAAATGATAAAAGTGAACTTAACCTAAGTTTTTTTTTATTTTTATTCCGTCCTCCGTACCTGGGCTCAGAAACTTTGTGCCCGTAAACCAAAGAATATAATAACCCTGGCCTAAGGTGCAGTCCGTCAAGTGAACCAAGCAAGTATTGGCTGGTCAGTCTGTGCGTTGACCGTTCGTTTGTGGTCATAACTCGCCAAATCACGATTGGCTACATGTAGTTCACCTCTGATTTCGCTAACACAACTGAAAACCCATCAGAATGGAAACTTTGGCTAACTGATGAACAGTATCTTTGCTAAAGATTTGGCTAAGATTTGATAGAAGCTATCTCCGAACCGCTATCTCCATCGCTAATCGGCATGACCGGTACACTAGTACATGTACATGTAGAAGGCTGTTGATGCAATACAACTACCGGTACTCACCCAACACTTCTAGCCTGTCCTTTGCCATCCCTAAATTAGCTTTCATTTTCTCTTGAAGTCTCCGTGCTCTCTCCGATCCATCGCCTACAGTGAGACAGTAACATTTTTCAAGGAAAATGATACTCTCCAGGGTCCATTCATAAATAAGTCAATGTGTGATACATATCTTTTCTATTGAACAATTTAGGTGTCACATTTAGACTTTAGTTTTATGAATGAGCCCTAAGACATGTAACTACATGTACGTACATGACGTATACCAGATTAAAAATGTTGACATGGTTGAGGTGAAGAGCCATGTGAAATTGACAACTACATGTATATGTGATTGTCTGAATACACTGTAAATTGCATAACCTATTCCCAAAGTTGGGAGTATAAAATCGACATGACTGATGTCCAGACAAATTGCCCTTAACTGTAAAACATACTTGTTTATTACACCATGAAATATAATTCACCTTGCAAAAGACATGAATTATGATCAAAAAACGAAAAATTTGTCACTCATAAAATGTTTCTAATGGGACAATTGGTCGCCATAAAGATTATCTTCCATCATTTTGACTAGCGCATACAATGTAATAGTGGGAAGTCAAGGCTACATTGTAGCACAGCAAGCAACCCGCAGCTGTATGCACTGACACTGTGACAAATGCCAGTCATGCCAGTGTGGCACATTATCCACTGCTCTCGTGACAGTGAAGGCTACTGGTACTTGCTAATCTTTCGCAAGACCACGATTGCTGTCTCTGTAAACAGTGAACAGCCACCAGTAGACAAGCGAGATGAAGTGAGGAACAGGGCTTACCTTGCCCAACTATTTCAACAGCAATGCCCTTTTCTAATTCTATAATGCCCTTTTTATATAACTCCAGTGCATACTCCTTGCGACCTGGAAAATACATGTAATATACAGAACTACAAAATTGGTACCAGTATATCAAACAATTTGAAACTTGAAATAAGTAAGATATGAATAGCTATTTCTTCACCAGGCATGCTGGCATGGCTGGGTTTACTTTATCAGAATTTTTTCCACACAAAACTCACAACATGACATGTGGTGTGAGAATGCAGTATGATTCAGAACGGTGTTTATCCAACTGCAAATGTGTATGCTGCACAATATTGAACAATCCATGCTGTGGTACACGTGTGGTAAACAACAAAGGGTAATACTACTGACTCATTCTCAGTCATACATGTCATATCAGTTTAGAACACTGCCAGCCACACCAAATGATATCAAGAAGGCAGGAACTGCTATCTGCGAGTCTGATCAATACATCTTAGGATTAGGATAATAATACATTGTATCATCATTCATGAACTGGGACTTGTGTGAAAATATGACAATATTTTCATGCCAGGTATTCATTTATCTAGGCCTACACGTAGATATAGAATAGAATCACAAAAATATAATCACAAGCCGTGCTAAGAAGGGTACAGAAATATACAGTAGGCCTACGGCTTACACTTTGTCAGAAAACAATGGCTATTGGA
>NMRB01001027.1:169553-198479 GCA_002633025.1 Notospermus geniculatus | reverse complement strand
ACTGGGACCTTACTGGCACCACACTGGGACCTTACTGGCACCACACTGGGACCTTACTGGCACCACACTGGGACCTTACTGGCACCACACTGGGACCTTACTGGCAACACACTGGGACCTTACTGGCAACACACTGGGACCTTACTGGCCGATTACAGGGATGTTACTGGGACATACTGGGAACCTTGCTGGGTTTTACTGGGATCTTACTGGGAACAAAGCTGCCCAGTATGAAACCAGTATGTTCCCAGTGGATTACCAGTAAGGCTCCAGGGGGTCCAAAAATTTAAATTACTACTGGATCCTTACTGGGGACATGCTGGATCCTTACTGGCCTTTTACTGGGTAGGTCAGGTTTCTTACTGGGATAGGTTGGGTTTCTTTACTGGGCAGCCTTACTGGATCAGTACTGGTTTTATATCGGTTTTTTTCATACTGGATTTCGGTGAGGGTTTACCTGTGTAATGCAGAATTTGTGCGCTGATTTGGCTAAACACCCTTATTGAATACGGCCCAATATTCTTTGAATAAATCTCAGGGTTTTCGATCGTATTTGCTTTGGACAGAAATGTCTACTTTATGAATATGGCCCTTAGTGTCAGGATCAGTAAGAACATGAAATTATCTACATGTAAACCTCTCAAAACGTTTCAAATGTTTCCATCGTATTTTTCTTTTGCTTTTGATGAAGCAATAATTTTGTGGCCATTTACTTTTTCTTTTTTGAAGGGTCTGAAAATTGGTATGAACTTAAATCAGTCAGTATCGGATTGTATCCTGAATATTTATCTCGCGTGAAATTTAGTGCTGATAAACTGAAAGTGTAAATGTAGTTAAACAACTTGAATTGGACGATCACCGGCAATTCCTACACCGCGGCAGCTGCAGAAGATAGATGAATTTCCCTTTATTTTGCAGGTTTCAGGCGATGACAAAGCTGACAAGGACCCATACATACATGGAGGCCTCTGTCGCCAGCTGACATGTCAAACAAGACATTTGAAATACATGTAAATAAAACGTAATGAAAAGATCTTTTTGTAAAATGCATTGCATCTGAACCAATGACCTGCGTTTTATGTTGGACTTATTATAGGAGGGACCTTCCAAACAAAGGGTCATGGGCAATGACATAATATTCCTTTGACCATGAGACCTTTCTGTAAATTTACAGAAAGTGCTTGAAACTCTGCTGCACAGACTATTCTGCAGAATCTTCTGTTTTTTTCTAACATTGTGAAGTACCAATACATACATGTATGGAGGCCTATCTGTCGCCAGCTGACATGTCAAACAAGAAATTTGAAATAAATAAAACATAATGAAAAGACTACAGTTTTCCTGTTTTGTTTTGTGAATGGCAAAGTTCCTTTTTTCTCGGTTGCCTCTAACTTAATTTCGTGTCAAGAAACAGATTGGCTTCAAATTAGTGCCAGTTTCAATTCGAACAAGTGAGTATTAAAAAACCATGATACATGTATTTTGGCCAAATTTCAAACTTTTCCCCAAAATACAGTTGTTTAATGATTTCAAGTGGCCTTAGATGTGTATGAAACGGAACCGTGGCTATGAAAAATATTCATGGAGATATTCTATATCATTACCGGCGTCGTAACCCTGTTGGATTTTTGCCGGAGGTATCGTGGAGTCCACGACAGGCTACTGTCCATCTGTGTGGGGTCTTTTACTTGCCCTGGCATAGACACTCAGGTACAAGGGACCACGGCTTTTAGTCCCATCCGTCGGACCCTGCATTAATGTTTCACAACTTTTTGTACATGCCTTCGCCCTGAGTCGAACCCGCGCCGACCCATTGTACAGTTTGGTAGTCAAGCGCGCTAACCACTCGACCACCGGGCTTAGACAAAAATCGAAATCGAGTGGCCTTGTAAATTTTTTGATAATATTTAAGAATCATCAAGAATATGAAATAGAAATCGGGTTTCTAAGGTGAAAGACATTGCTTCCTACCAGATTCGAACCCACAGACCCTCGCATGAGGCATCAATCGCCAGCACTAAGGGGCAGCACGCCTTAAACCACTAGGCCAAATCCCCATCTTCATATGCCGGAAAATTAGCTGGGCATTTATTTTGGACACTTTCTCTAAGGCTCCCTTTAATATGATAAATAAAAAGTAAATTTCCAGAATGTTTGCGAATTTTCGACCCCAACCGGGGTCTTCCTCAGGCTAGAACTTTACAATCCGAAACTCTAGAACAGACTGAGCTGAAACCCAAATGTAGATCTGAAGTATCCCATCCAAACAGGACGTGACAACAATTAAAGAGTACATGCCCCTAAATTTGGTTGCTCAACCCATGGAAGTCTTATACAAAAAGGGGGAAGGAACTCCATGCCAAATCTTTTTTGGCCCTGACACTAAGGGGAAGCTGTTATCAGAAACTCAGCATCTGGTGTTGAGGCCTGAGGGGGTGACAGTTTTAAGGGTCCACATCCACCATAACTCTGTTTTGAGGAGGGTCGTCTCATTTGGACATGTCTCCAGAATGGTGAACATCAGGAGCCCCACGGATTGTGACAGTAAAAACGTTGTCTACTGTATCACCTGTACCAGATGCCCTACAGTCAACCAGTAACGTTTTTCAGTGTTCCCCATCTGTGAGTGTTCCCTTCATATTGTCTGACGGAATAAGCTGCGACTTGACAATAGGGGACATACAGAGAAACGTGTCGATCTCTCTGCCTGTGTTTCCAAAACAATAAGGGGAAACACTGGCATACAGAAATACTGGCAGATGTTACACCGGTTTAAGTGTAACATCTGCCTGGGTTTCCGTGTGTCAGTGTTTCACAATAGGGAGTTTAAGAAATCTAACGATAAACGTTAACTTTACGACAACGTTATTTTTTGTACCGAAAATACAATATTAAATCTAGTGAATGTGTAGTACGAAAAATAACGTTGTCGTAAAGTTCACGTTTATCGTTTGATTTCTTAAACTCCCTAATATTGTTTTTGAAACACTGACAGAGAGATCGGCACGTTTCTCTCTGTGTCCCCTATTTTCAAGTCGCAGCTCTTCCCGCCAGACAATAGTAGAGGAACACTCACAGATAGGGAACATTCAAAAATGTTACACCGGTTCTTCATGGTGACGATTTCTTGGAGATTTTTGATAAAAATATCAAGAGTTTGTTCAGCTGCAGCATCCAGAAAAGTTCCCGAATATAACAACATTAGGGCCTATATCATTTGAAAATGGCTTGAAAATGCGATTTTTGATAAAAATATCAAGAGTTTGCTCAGCTGGAGCATCCAAACAAATTCCCGAATATGACAACATTATATCATTTGAAAATGGGTTGAAAATGATAAGCCTAACGCCGGCCGGATGGTATAAGAAGTGATCGCGAATGACACGCTCTCGCATTTGAAATTTGAATTTCCTACTGGCCCCTCGTTCACAGGTAAGTAAATTAAACGTTCCTGTATTCCTCCGAATATCATGAGATTCGAATCTCACGCCGTCTTTATAGGGGCGAAGGGGAGCGGTGTGAAGACCCTTTGCGCGAGGATGCCGAACACCGATTTTGGGGCTCCGCTATTCCGTTCTCTTTTATACACAAGACGTTTCTTCAACACGAGTCACACACGTAACTAGGCCTGAAGATTTATTTTTCAGCTGATCCGTCATGAGGTCGTTCATCATAATCCTTCTCGTGGCTGCTACGGTTGTAGCAGTATGTAGTAAATCCGTCGAAAAACGTGAGTAGCCGTCGCCATCTTCTGCGACAATCGTCCACATATCCACAATTGAAAAAATTGAAATTGAAAAAAATATCCACATCCGAGCTTCCGTCGTTTTCGTCAGTCTCGTAGCTATTCCCACACTTTCGATCAGATAAGAGTATGGTGATGAGTCGAACGCCCCTATACCCCTATACCCTGCGTGGATCAGAAAAAAGTACACTCTTTCCTTGACGCACTGTAACTTTCACACGTCGCTGCTGCCAAATAGTAAATTCTTTCAATTTCAGAGGAAAGGGAAAAACGTTTCCACATTCCAAGCGCAGCAGAAATCAAAGCCAAATTGAAGGAAATGGTTGACAAAGCAAAAGAGGTGAGTCCGCCCGTTACTGGTCGTCGCGTAGGAGAGCTTGTGTGTTGTGGCTGTGTCTTGGGCATAAATCATAGAAAAGGGAGTAAGAAATAACAAGGAGACGTACGATTTTCACACATAACAATCATTCCACAGGACGTCAGCAAAGCCATCGACAAAGTAAAGGATATCTATGAAGCGGCAAAGAGGAGATTCGAGGGCGATGAGAGGGTCATTGCCTTTAAAAAGAAGCTGGAAGCGGCCCTGAATGATCTGAAGGCAAATGGTGAACTCACCGAGGAGAAGTTGGGGGCTCTTTGGGATAAGATTGCAACTGAGGTGAGCATAATCTGTCGATCCGATTTGGGTGAATGTGCCTAGGTCACCTCCACGTGTACAACGACTTCCGGCCAATCGGACGTCAAATATGGCCGCCAGGCAGCCATCTTGGAAAATAACGTACTTTCTAACAACTGGGCCCAGCAGTATAACACCCATTTGAGCATATGGCTTCGCGCCGTTGTCAAGGGATGGCATTTGCCCCCTGTCCCTCTGCTATAGATATGGCCCTGGTTAGTTGATAGTGTACCGGTAAACGTTGTCAATTTTGGTAGTAGAGAAAAATCATAAGAATATCCATAAGCGAAACGGTTTCTTCGTCGAATAGGCCTACCAAAAATTGTGATCTATAATTTCAATTGCACATTCCATACTTATCAACTAGATGAATGAGGCTTATGGTAAACTGATGGACAATGAGAAAGTCCAGGCGATAATGGCGAAAGCAAAAGAACTATGGATGAGCCTGGCCAGCCACGGGGAAGCCGTCAAGGCGGTCGCAGAAGCAGTCGGCAACTTGCTCTCATCCATTGCAGTCTTGGTCGGTATGTTCTTGCCAGGATAAAAGACACGTAAGTCGTCTTTTTTCTTCGGAACTGACATACACTGTAGCCGCATTTACACGAGTTTAACCCGGGGCAGCACCGGTTGCGAATTAACCCGGTGTAAGTGACAAGTGTAAACGCGCACATAAATTTGCTCCGGATCAAAAAAAGTGTTGCACCGGTGTAGTTTGCCCGAGCAAAAGTGGTGAGGCACACTCCGGGTTAAGACCTAATCCGGTGTAATTTCGTAGTCTAAACACGCACCTGTGGTGTGCCCCGGAGTAAACGCCAGTGTTGCAGGACAACTGAAATTGGCGCCTCCATTTTGACTGCGCGCATGCGTATGGTTGTCATAACCGAGGCTACTCCAATTCTACCCCGGTTCCGTTTACATTGCTTTAAGAAATTTGTAACCTGATATGGGGCGAATCTACCTCGGTTCTGACCCAGAGCAAATTAAACCGGGTTAAATTCGTGTAATGCAAATGCGGCTATAGACAGAGCTATGATTGAAGCAGTTGACAAATTTAAAGTAAGATTAATCTTAGGCCTACTTTAAATTCTGTATAAGCTTACATGTACTATTACTATTACTATACTTACATGTTGAAACGACTTGAAATGGGTGAGCACCGGAAATTCCAACATCCGCCATTCAAAACATGTACATGTACATGTAGATTAATTTCACTTTAAATTATTTTGCAGGTTGCCGGCAGTGACAAGTGACGGCTGAAGCACCAATACACCTGTAGCCAGCTCCTGTTTCCAACAAATAAAGATATTATAAGAAGTCTTGTTTGTTCTTGTTAATTTTTATGAACCACCATTTTCTCTTTCTCGCTGCCAATAGGCCGCGCCACAGACAACCATTTTGTTTAAAAATCAATCTTTGCTAAAGGAAGGCACCTAAAGGCGTCCTTTGACCCGACATGAAGGTTGGTTCTTGACGTCACTAATCACCCATCGCTGAGGGAGAAGAGATCCTTGCACTTTTGCTGCTAAAGGAAGTCAAAAGGTTACTCCATGAAAGACCATCCCTATGTACGTTTAAAGGCCTCCTAAAAGCAAAAACATTTCCTGTAATGAAGGATGGTTCTTGAAGGTTGGTCTGGAGTACCCTTTAGCCTTCCTTTACAAGCCAAAGTGCAATGATTTTTTCTGAGGACCTCTTCTCCCTTGGCGATAAGTGATTACATGTACCTCAAACCGCTTGTGCGTTTCAAGAACCAACCTTTACCGCGGGTCAAAGGAGGGCTTTGGGTACCTTCCTATAGCTAAGGTCGGGTCGTTTTAAGAAAACTGAGATCGTCCTGTTACTGCTGTTTAAGTTGTGAGCATAAAGGGAGTCTTCGTGAGTAGCTTGTAATGGCCTCCTCCATAATTACCAGGGCCAATAATGCTATAGCGTCGGCCCTGACGGAAAAATGAAATACATGTATAATACAAACCACAAAGTTGGTAAAGGCAGCGTTACGTTTAAAGGCCTCCTTAAGACAAAATAAAGCATTTCCTGTAATAAAGGAAGATTCTTGAAATGACCCAACCTTTGTTAAAGGAAGGTAGATAAAGGTGTCGAGATAAAGGATGGTTCTTGAAATTTAGCTAAAGGTTGACTTAAAGGGAGACATGCGAAAAATATTGCCCGGCGGGCACAAGTTGTCTGAGTTGTAGCGCCGTCTGTTAATACACGCTGACACTACGCTATATCACAGGCGCCTGTAGAGCTATCAGTGAGTAAAGAACACTTTTCTAACCAAACGTATCTAAAAAACACAACACGTATCTAAAAACACACCACGAGCTCATTAATTCGTGAGCTCGGGGTGTGTTTTTACAAACTAGTGTTTTTTGTTTAGATGACGTGTTCTAAGCTCACTAATAGCTCTACAGGGGCCTGTGATATAGCGTAGTGTCACCGTGTATTAACAGACGGCGCTACAACTCAGACAACTTGTGCCCGCCGGGCAATATTTTTCGCTTGTCTCCCTTTAAAGGCTACCTTAACGCTAAAGGAACGTTCTAGAATACGGGCCAAAATTTCCCTTAATGCTAAAGGCACGTTCTAGAATACGGGCCTTTCTCTAAGGCTCCATTTACATGTATGCTCACAAATTATCTGTAGTAAAAGGACCAGACCAATCTTACGTTTAAAGGCCTCCTTAAGGCAAAATAAAGCAATTCCTGTGATGAAGGCAGGTTCTTGAAGCGACCCAACCTTTACTAAAGGAAGACACCTAAAGGCGTCCTTTGACCCGAGATAAAGGTTGGTTCCTGAAATAAAATTTTGCTGTCTGACAGCAAAATGGACTATCTGACAGCAAACTTTCGATGGAAAACTGTCACGTGGAGAGGCGCCTTAAGGCTCCTTTAACGCTAAAGGAACGTTTTAGAATACGGGCGGCCATAGCCACGTATTTTATGTGTGAACAATTTCACATAATGTTGATAGGCCAGATTCAGAGGAAAAGAACATGTGTTTCTGGCATGTTGCTTGCTCTATGTAGTTTATTAGGCCTATGTCTCATCACCCTACGAAAATTATTCTTTGCCAAAGTCGAAAAATCTATCTCGTTAATACGCGATGGTGTCAAACTGATGTTGGCGTATGACGTCATTGCGTGGCTCTAAACTGCACCACTCCGCCCTATGTTAAAAAAAAGATTTCTTGTCGTGTATTTGTGGCAGGCGTAACAGAAAAGAATGTCCCCCTGTAAAAAGTGTCCGCTTCTATTGTTTAATGACTAATTAAGGTGCATGGCTATAGAAACCAATCACCAGAGATTAGAATGTTACAATAGGATCTTTTGTTACTGGGACAGTTTTTCCTGGGGACATTCTTTCCTTTCACACCTGTTTGAGTGTGACATCTGCCAGGGATTCCGTGTGTCAGTGTTTGCCATTATTGTTTTTGAAACACATGTAGATCGACATGTTTCTCTCTGTGTCCCTTTTCTCAAGTTGCAACTTTTTCCGTCAGGGAATAATAGGGCAACACTCACAATGAGGAACATTCGAAAACGTCACACCGCTTCTTTCTGGTGACGATTTATTGGAGATTTATGATAAAGATATAAAGCGTTTGCTCAGCTGCAGCATCCAGACAAGTTTCCCGAATAACAACATTATATCATTTAAAAATGGGTTGAAAATGATAAGCCTAACGCCTGCTGGATGGTATAAAAAGTGATCGCGAATGACACGCTCTCGCACTCGAAATTTGAATTTCCTACTGACCCCTCGCTCACAGGTACATGTAAGTAAATTAAACGTATTCCTGTATTCCTCCGAATATCCTGAGAATCTCACGTCATACGGGCGTCGTTAGGGGAGCGGTTGTGAAGACCCTGGGTGCGAGGATGCCGAAAACACCGATCCTGGCGCTCTGCTATCCGTTCTTTTACACAAGACGTTTCTTCAACACAAGTCGCACACAATAAAAAACTAGGCCTCATGTTTTATTTTTCAGCTCGTCCGTCATGAGGTCGTTCATCATAATCCTTCTCGTGGCTGCTACGGTTGTAGCAGTATGTAGTAAATCTGTCGAAAAACGTGAGTAACCGTCGCCATCTTCTGCGACAATCGTCCACATATCCACATCCGAGCTTCCCTCGGTTTTCCTCAGTCGCACAGCTATTCCCACAATTTCGATCAGAGTATGGTGATGAGTCCAAACACCACTTGTGCCCTGCGTCGATCGGAAAAAAGTACGCCACACTCTTTCCTTGACGCACTGTGGGTCGTATTTTAGAACGTTCCTTAACGTTAAGGTCGACCTTAAATCTATTGTAAAACCATTGAGAACAATAGATTTAAGGTGGACCTTAATGTTAAGGAACGTTCTAAAATACGGCCCTACAACTTTTACACGTCGCTGCTGCCAAATACTATTCTAGAACGTTCCTTTAGCGTTAAGGTAGCCTTTAAGTCAACCTTTAGCTAAATTTCATTTCAACAACCAACCTTTATATCGGGTCAAAGGACGCCTTTACGTACCTTTCTTTAGCAAAGGTTGGGTCATTTCAAGAACCTTCCTTCATACAGAAAATATTTTATTTTTCCTTAAGGAGGCCTTTAAACGTAGATTGGTCTGTAGTATCAAACTTTGTGGTAAAGGACGACCTTTACATAAAGGGAAGTTGGTTCTTGAATACTATGGCTCGTATTTTAGAACGTTCCTTAACGTTAAGGTCGACCTTTAATAAGTCTATTGTAAAACCCGTCGAGAACAATCGATTTAAGGTGGACCTTAATGTTAAGGAACGTTCTAAAATACGGCCCATTGTTTTTGCTAAAGGAGCGTTTAGTAAAGGAACTCCTCATTAAAGTGGGTGATCCACTCTTGCGATTTTGGCTTGAGACGGGGTTGCGTTCCCTTGCGCTTACCATATATGGCAATCGGAAGTCCTTATAAGGTAATCGCAAGGGAACGCAACCCCGTCTCCAGCCAAAATCGCAAGAGTGGACCATAAGGGAAGTTAAAGTATGGTTCTTGAATACCATTTGTTAAAGGAGCCTTTAGTAAAGGAACTCCTCAGTAAAGGAAGCCTCTATAAAGGTCTACTTTAGGCCTATTTTAAGGAGGGTTTTAGAATACGGGCCTAAATTCTTTCGATTTCAGAGGAAAGGGAAAAACGTTTCCACATTCCGACCCCAGCAGAAATCAAAGCCAAATTGAAAGAATTGGTTGA
The DNA here is from genome assembly GCA_002633025.1 of Notospermus geniculatus. Classification (NCBI taxonomy): domain Eukaryota; kingdom Metazoa; phylum Nemertea; class Pilidiophora; order Heteronemertea; family Lineidae; genus Notospermus; species Notospermus geniculatus. Next base: position 188,840 of record NMRB01001027.1, on the reverse strand, counting down.
AAAAGCAAAAGAGGTGAGTCTGCCCGTTACTGGTCGTCGCGTTCATGTAGGAGAGCTTATTTTGGAACCATGTTGTGGCTACATGTAGGTCTTGAGTAGAAATCATAGAAAAAAAGTATCTAACGATAGGAAACGTCCGATTGTCACACATCTAACCAACATTCCTTAGGACGTCAACAAAGCCATCGACAAAGTAAAGGATATCTATGAAGAGGTAAAGAAGAAATTCGAGGGCGATGAGAAGGTCATTGCCTTTAAAAAGAAGCTGGAAGAGGCCCTGAACGAGCTGAAGGCAAAGGGTGAACTCACCGAGGAGAAGTTGGCGGCTCTTTGGGATAAGATGGCAGCTGAGGTGAGCATAATCTGTCAACCCGATTGGTGTGAATGTATCCAATAGGCGAGCTCCATAAGGCGACTTTCGACCCCATCGGAAGTCAAATATGGCCACCAGGCAGCCATCTTGGAAAATGGATGTTGGTCCATCGCAGACTGCAACTAGACCTTACCTATTACGTAAAGCCAAAATTCAGGCAGTGAGAGACATCTGGTGGCAACACATGAAGTGTATCCCTCAGTTACTTCATCGTTCGCAGTTAAACCTTTTGATTTCTTTATGATAATAGTATGTAATGAATTTTTGGTACCAGTGCCGTCTCTTCGCCGAATACCCAAAACTGTGACCTACATGCAGGCTATACAAGTAATTTCAATGGCACATTCCATTATCAACTAGATGAATGAGGCTTATGGCAAAGCGATGGAAAATGAGAAAGTCCAGGCGATAATGGCGAAAGCAAAAGAACTGTGGATGAAACTGGCCAACTCGAACGCCGGGCAAGCCGTCAAGAAGGTCGCAGATGCAGTAGGCGACTTCATTGCATCCATTGGAATCTTCATCGGTTTGACATTGTAAAAGACCATTTTATGTAAGTATAGGCCCCTCGTCTTTTTTCTTCGGAATTGATATGCCAGGGCTATGATGGAAGCAGTTTACAATGCAATACTATTGTGAGTTCTTACAGCTGAATTTAAGCGATTTCGTAGTTACAATAGGGAGTTTTCGCAAAGCCACCGAAACGCCACCGCGAACGCCAAACCCATTCTTCGATGCCACGAAGAGAGCACCGAACAAAAGGATAGGCGTTCGCGTTGGCGTTTCGGGGGCTTTGCGAAAACTCTGTAATAACACAAACTGCGCACTCTCAGATCTCCTTCGGGCAGAGGTCAATCGGGAAAACAGAACCGCGTACATTTGTAATAGAGAGTTTTCGTAAAGCCCCCGAAACGCCGACGCGAACGTCTATCCTATTGTTCGGTGCTCTCTTTGTGTCATAGAACAATGGGATTGGCGTTGGCGTTTCGGGGGCTTTGTGAAAACTCCCTAATACACACAGCGAAGCACGCAAAGCTAGGTCATTCTCAAGTCATTTTGCACAATAATCTTTGCCATCAATAACACCTGTGCGCCCAGGATACGACTGAAAAATTGTTTTGAAACTTAGGGCCTTTACTCAAAATGTTGTTACAACTTGAAATGCACGATCACCGGCAATTCCTACTGCGACAGCTGCAGAAGATAGATGAATTTCCCTTTATTTTGCAGGTTTTGGGATGACAAAGCTGAAGTACCCATACATACATGGAGGCCTATCTGTCGCCAGCTGACATGTCAAACAAGAAATTTGAAATAAATAAAACATAATGAAAATACTATAGTTTTTCCTGTTTTGTGAACGGCAAAGTTCCTTTTTTCTCGGTTGCCCCTAACTTAATTTCTCAAAGCCATTCCACATAACACAAGATTTTGCCAAAACACTAACGACAAAATAAAATGGCTTTTAAATTTTCGGTTTGGACTACGGATGTTCTTATCAAAGTCATAAGTGGAGCGGGGTTATCTATTTCGTGATCCATCATGATCATCTGCAGCTCATCTGTTTCATCCATGAAAATTTGCTTCCCCAAAATTACATGACAGTACGAACAAAGTTACTTAGTATTTGGGGGAAAGTTACATGTATTATTATTTGCATGGGCATCGATGGTTGTCTCTTGTGTTACAAAACGCCTTTCGTACACTGTTAGAAAAAACAGAAGATTTTAACAGAATTTCAAGCACTTTCTGTGAAATTACAGGAGCCATTTTTTTAGTTAAATGAATTGCATCTGAACCAGTGACCTGCGTTTTATGTTACACCTAGGTGGAACCTTCCAAATAAAGGGTCATGGCAATGACATAATATATTCCTTTGACCCTGAATCCTTTCTGTAAATTTACAGAAAGTAACTCTGCTGCAGAGAATATTCTGTAGGCTGCACCGAAATTAAACTCCCTACGCAGTTGTGTACCGCGCCCCCTTCGGTTTACCCGCTCTCCACAACTGCTTAACTTCGTAAGATTCGCCGCGTTAGGTCAACAGGTGGCGCTGAGAGAGTCGACCAATGAGAGCACCGAGCAACCGGTAACCAAGCTGGCCTGAGACACTTTTTCATTGGCCGAGCGGTTCGTAGCCATGGTAGCACAAGAACATCCGTTGCCAACGGGCCAAACAGTTCTGAAAGCAGCGTGCTGATAGGCTGTAAAACTCGCGCCATGCCCAGACGCCATCTGTTGACCGAACGCGGCGAATTTTACGAAGTTAAGCAGTTGTGGAGAGCGAGTAAACCGAAGGGGCGCGATACACAACTGCGGAGGGAGTTTACACCGAAATTGGCAATATCCCCACCTGTCGATCTAGTCATCTAAGATTACTAATGGCCTATACACACGATCCAATTTTTCATCCAATTTTTTGGAAATTCAGATTCCGGGCCTATTGGGGCTTCAGTGTATAAACCCGCATGCAGGCCTTTATTGAGCATATTCAGAAAATTGGATGAAAAATTGGATCGTGTGTATAGGCCATAAGATAGATGTTGCCGCCTCCGAACCAAAACACATCGTTCGGCATGTCCGAATCTGCATAACAGTTTACATGGCCCTGGCCAAAAATGGGGTCTCTCGTTGACAAAGATACACCACTTACTCAGATTCTTGTGGACAGGAACATGTGTTTCTGACATGATCTATCAGTATAGGCGGTTATTTCCACAGAATTAGACGTGCTTGTCGTGCGAGTGAAGCAGACGCTAGTGTAGCGTGCGTGAAGCAAAAGTAGATGTGTTTGGTGTGTGCCTGAAGCAAACATTAGAAATGTGAAAATAATACATGTATTAATTGCCCATGGGTGGCGCCACCCAACATCTTATTAGCGGATAAGAAATTTTTCATGTTGACATATGGCTTTTTCATGGACAAGCACGTCTAATTCTGCGGAAATAACTGCCCATAATTTTTGTCAGCTAAGGTTCGAAATAGTATCAGTCAAGCAGGTGTTACCCCTGGCTATGGGTTGGACAGGACACCAGTCTTATAAGTCTGATAACCGGTAGTTTAACAACATTGTCAATAGAGGTCTCCCTTAACGCGGATAGGTTTAGCGCAGGATAGGGAAGGAATACAGTGCCCCTTTAAGTAAAGGAGCTGGACGTCCAAGTTGTAAACACTCACTCACTGGTTCTCTATCCAATTCAATTCAATTCAATTTCAATTCAATTCAATTCACTTTATTCACTCAAACCACCTTAAGTGGTACAAGAGGATATAAATAACAAACTATATACATGGCGGATATGACACACAGAAGTTACAAAAGTTACTATCCACGCGACGCCTGCGGTGCTGCCACCTATTGTCGGTGATATGTACTGACGTGAATATCGTGAATGAGTTGCATTGGACCGGGCACCAGTCTAACGATCACGGGGCGCTACTGGTGCTGCCACCTTCACGAAGGAATAAAACTAGTTTGCTGGCCACTGTTTGTAAACAAACCAGTTTGTTTACAACTTGGACGTCGAGCTCCTTTAAGTAACAAAAGATGCGGTCACACTGAGTGAGCCGTTCTCCTTGATGACTAAACATCTTTGGCCTACATTATCCACTGACAGTCATGACAGTGAATATGGGCAAGTGTTTTTATTTGCACTGACGATTCGGACACATTTGGAATCTTATTTATCATCAATTTGTTCAGCTGAAGTATCCAGATAAATTCCCGTATAAAACCTATATATGATGAGAAAATTGGTTGTTTGATAAGCGTGGCTGATATAAGAAACGAAAGCAAACGACACGCTCGCATTCAGCAATTTGTATCTGTCCGGACCCCTGAGGTACATGTAAGTACAGCAGAAAATACATGCATTCTCGTCACCATAGGCCTACTTGATGTTGATGAGAGCTGCATGCAAAGACTCCGATCCTTCCGAACAGGTGTAATAGTAAAGAATGTCCCCATGTGGAAAGTGCCCTCTTCTATATATTGTAATGTTCCATGACTGGCATGATTAAGATGCATGGCTCTTGAAACCAATCGCCTGCGATCAGAATGTAACAGTAGGATCTTTTGTTCTCAGGACAGTTTTCCTTGAGATATTCTTTCCTCTCACATCGGATCACACTCTAACGGCGGCTTTCCATTGGAGCGTTTCCGTACGCGGAAACGCTCGAAAGCATTGTTTTTTCCGCGCCGTGACTAACGCCGCGGAAAACAACAATGAAGAGTTTTCGCAAAGCCCCCGAAACGCCAACGCGAACGTCAATCCTTTTGTTCGGTGTTCTCTTCTCGTGTCCAACAATGGGATTGGCGTTCGCGTTGGTGTTCCGGGGCTTTGCGAAAACTCCCTATTGCTTTCGAGCGTTTCCGCGCACGGAAACGCTCCAATGGAAAGCCGCCCTAAGCTTAAAATCGTTATTTTTCAGATAGTTCATCATGAAGCTCTACATAATAATCCTTCTACTGGCCGCCACGGTGGCGGCAATACATAGTAAGACAGTCGAAAACCGTACGTAGCTATTTCCATCATCTGTGAGAAGCTTCCATGAGCCTAAACTAGGCTTTTATTGCCAGTGGGAATTTCACTACCACTAAGTGGAACCTCTCTATTAAGGACACCTTCGGGACTGACAAATGCTGTCCTTAATTGAGAGGTGTCCTGATTACAGAGGTTGAAATGAATAGAAAGGACCAGTTTGGGACTGAACATTGGTGTCCTGATTAGGGAGGTGTCCTCCTGGCAGAGGTGTCCGTTAAGGGAGGTTCCACTGTTACTTACAAATCCCGACATTTTACAGAAACATTCTCACTTGGCATTCATTGAATACATGTAGTAGCCTACCCACATAGAGCTTTCCAACGAATACCCAATATNGGTGAACTCACTCGGGAAAACCTGGAGATTCTTTGGGATAAGATGACAGCAGAGGTGAGCATTCATCCCAAATCAGTCCAATCGTAAATTTGCTCCCCCTCAGCCGATTATTCTTAAATACCTTGGTACGGTATCTCGTGCCTATTTTCTATTGGCTGGTTCATAAAAGCTAGCAAATGCTTTTACTTAAGATTTGCACAGCGAGGTCAAATGTAAATGTACTGCAAAACTTGGAAGTAAAAGCATTTGCTAGCTTTTATGAATATCAGCCAATATTAAGCCTATTTTTGAATGCTGCAGGTTAAAGCCGTCGGTGTTGGTTCCACAAAACCAGGTTTTGAAACGTGGAACCAACACATGATGGCATGTCATATTAATTTAATTTAATTTAATTTATTTTATTTATGGACACAGACACTGAATAAGCTTACAGTAAATGAATGGTTAAAATAACAAAAGTATTACATAAAACAAACAATAAAACATTCATTGCACAATAAGTTAGCCGGTGTCCAAAGGGCTAACCCAGCACCATATTAAGGCAGTTGAGGGCGCCCAAGTAGTAAACTCTTTAAATAACACGTAAAACTAAAATAAAACTGACTACGAAACAAAGAATACAAAGACAGAGAGAAAATTAAAACTATGGTATGAAAAAAAAAAAAACTAGGGCCGACAAGTTGGGCACCTGCAACGACCTACCCATGTACAAGGCATGCCGGTGTGTTTCCAAATGACGTCCGCCATTTTGTTTCTTGCTCCAAGCATTCAGATGCCGTGCAAAGAATATCATCGACATGGATAGGATACTCAGTTACATGCTACACCAAACCCCCTCAGGCGGAGCAAAAATTTCGTCCAAAACCTCAGGCGCGCACACAGCGCCTCGGGTTTGAAAATCATAAAATAAGCTTGCTCCAACCCCCAGAATGCGTCCGCAACGATAAAATTAGCCCTTCGACGACATACTATGCCGGCAATAGGACCCACGTCCTCAGACCGTAGAAGAAGATGATGATGAAAACATTTTAGCTCCACCGTCGGGTTTTGGCGTCGCAACCACGACCGTCCACCTCAGGTTTAATAGGAGCTGTCAGTGAGCTGACCAATAGGTGTCAGTACCGCCCAATTCAATGCATATAGCGGACCCATTCATTCTTGATCGAGCACCAATCACGTGGATATTCCTGTCTATTGGTCCGCTAGAATTTTGCCGCCATCTGTTGGCAATACGCGCGACTGACTGCTCTTATTCATATACCGTAACTAAAAACATCTACTTAACAACTTGTATTAGGCGGAAAAAATATACGGCGAAGCGATGCAAAATGAGACAGTCCAGGCAATGTTGGCGAAGGCCAAAGAAACATGGATGAAACTGGCCGAATCAGACGCCGTGCAAGCCATTGGAGACGTCGCAAGCGCAGTTGCCGGTTTCTTCTCATTCATCGCCATCTACATCGGTTTGACCATCATAGGTGATGACTGGACTCCGTATTAGAATATTCTAAGTAAGTATACTCTTTTTATGACAGCATGCTTGAAGCAGTTAATCTTATTGTGCTCTGACTACAGTAGGCTCGCGTATAACCCGCCGTCAAAGCCAGCACCGATTCCGAAAAGTCCAGAAGAGATGTCGATTTTTACCCTGACAATAGGGCCTGGTGTGATCGACGATTTGACAAGGGTAGTTATGAGAGTTGCACGCAAAGAGTTCCCACACGTCATCTTGAAGATACATGTACACAGAAGAAGTGACCAGAACGTTTTCATGGTCTAGGTCTTTGCACAGACGATTGGTCATTTCTCGTAATATGGGTGCAACTCTCATAACGCTGAATGTCGTCCAGTCCTGATCCTACACACTAATTCCTAGCCCAAGCCCCTAACCCTAACCCTGACCCTGACCCTCAAACCTTGTCACTGACCCCTACCCTAATCCTAAACGTAGTCCTGACCCCCTAACCGTCAACGCTAACCACCCTAACTCCGTAACCTGGGTACACTGGTTTAGACGACATTAACAGTTTGTGCTCTCAGCACTACCCTTGTCAAACCGTCGATCATATACCAGGCCCTATTATGGAGGTTTCGCAAGCGCCCGATTAGGCCCTACGACGACGTTTATCTATTGTGTGGGTATACCCAAACAATAGATAAACGTCGTCGTATGGCCTAACCGGGCGCTTACGAAACCTCCCTAATGTCAGGGTAAAAATCGACATCTCTTCTTCTGGACTTAGAAAATCTCGGAATCGGTGCCGGCTTTGACGGCGGGGTATACGCGAGCCTACTGTGTATTAGATCTCATCACTGATGGCTGAATTGTACGATCTATAATAAAACATCAAATTATTATGGACCTGCCATGAAACAAATATTTGATAATGAAATTTCACAGTATTTGTCAATGACATGAAGTTTGGCGAAGTTGGAGGCAAATTTCTGAAAACTTCCCAAAGCATTTTGAAATCCGAAAAATATTTTTTGCTCCAGGAAACGTAATAATAGTGAACATTAGTTGTCAATATAGGTGAACATTAGGTTGAGATCAACGACTTATCACGGATCCTTATGCGTGTATGTATACGGATAGAATTCTGTAAAACGGGGACAAGTTTTGCGTACATTTCGCCGGGACATTTCGATCCGTATGCGTATAAGGATCCGTGATAAGTCGCTGATCTCAACCTCACTTTATTTTGCAGGTTGACGAATTACAAGTGATGGCTGAAGTCTTGTCACCAGTTCCGTGCTTCCCGCAAAAATAATAAAAATATGATGAAAAACCTTGTTTGGTCTTTTGAACACGTATCTTGGCCAATCAGAAAGTGTGTTACGGCGGTGCCGGTTAAACCTGTGTGATGATGACTTGTGATTGGATCCCTCGTCAAACAGCGCCGTCTATTGATCATCCTTCACTTTTGCGCCTTTAAGTGGGTCTATACCTATGGCGAACTGAACACTGGGGGGCGAGTGTATTATAAGACCCGGTGTACTGCCCTCTATCGTAGTTATGATCCACATAAGCCGCTTCAAACGACAAACGATTTTCTCAAAATATCTTTTTTTGACAAAATGATTTGGTTTGTTTTTACCGATGGTTTGTCCCTCATTCAATTTGCAGTGTCAAAATTTCTAGATTCTGACAACGTTGTAAACAAAATATTTCTGATTTGATAGTGTGGAGTGACTTTAGAGTTGGGATTTTTCCCATTTTCAGCACTTCCGTATTTAGAGCTGTCCATACGTACATGTACATGTACATGTATTTCGAGCGTAAACTCGCTCAATCCATGTTTGCGCATGCATGTATGTATTATCCCAAAGTTTCTAAAGCTGTGTGTGTCCCCACAGACATCAGTCGTAGTTCCAGGGTATACACATGCATGCTGACATGTCAGCTCGGAACCCAGCCTTCGTCTTGATCTATAGGGGACACCCCCTCACATGCATTTGCATATGCCGGAGATACACCCTGGGGATAAGCGGTGACGGTGACGGGTTGGGGCCGACACCAACACCAACCATGCACCGACTACAATAAGAAGATGCCTCGGCTGAGAGTCTCTTAGCTCCAGGACAGTCTTTTTCTTCACAAATGTGGTTTCGAAGCTGTTCGGCACGCATCGAAGCTGTTGTTTGTCTTTTCCACTTTGTTCTGTAAAAGAATTACGATATAATTTCGATACGCCGCTTTCTAACAGGGACGCATACATGTAGCTAGCACACATGTAGGGACAGGGGAATCTCCCAAAGATGTTACCGAAAAATATGCAGAGAAAGTTGTGGAGACCGAAAATAAAAGTACATGTAGCTCACTTTAGGTTTTCAGTGGAGCGCCTCAGCCGGGGGAATTGAACTCGTGAGAGGTGCCGAACCACTCTGACTACCAGCGCACTGATAGGCCTATCACAAGTCCACCGTGCAAAGAATGGCGTATTCTGCATTCCCTCATCGAATGTAGGCTACATAGAATATACACCCAACAGTAGCGTCATCTAACGTCATGCTTGCGCGCCATCTGGCGTACATGTAGTGATAGACTGTTCCTGAATTAAATTTGTTGCTGCAAAACAGCATGAAAAATGCGCACATCATGTAAATTGTAATTATCAACCAACCTTCTGTTTTGATACCAGGTTTTTACCTGAGTCTCGGTCAGGTTTAGGCCCTCTGCAACATCAGCACGATCTGCAACGGACAAGTACTTCTGGCAACGGAACTTCCGCTCGAGAAACTGTAATTGCGCATGCGTGAATGCCGTTCTCCGCCGTCGTGGCTTCTTGACCTTTGACCCGTTGGTATTTTGTCCGCCGTCTGCTTTGAACGTCGGTGTTGCCGAGTCCTTTTCAGCGTCACTATCATGATCGCAGTTTTCTTTAGAATACCTTATTTCGTCTTTCTCGCCTTGATCTTCGTTATATTCTGAAATACCCGTGAGGCCTGGAACAAGAATGAATCAACGTGAAAAAATCGTCATTAAACCTCGTCACTGCTGTTATTTTGATTAAAAATAATATCCTCTTTATGCCCCCGACCTCCGAAGGTCGGAGGTCGGGGGCATTGGTGAGGGCTGTGCGTCGGTGTCGATGTCAACATTTCGTCCGTTAAAAGAGTTCGCTTCCGTAAAGCCAGGCGCAGGGGTGTTTTTTAAGTCGACTGACCCAACGCTATCGACTCGTCATTCAGCCGGGTCAGTCTATTTTAAAAAACACCCTAACGCATTGAGTTTTGTCGCAAATGTGCGCTTGGCTTTAAATTTGAAAACGCTTTGAGCAATCAACCTGAATTTTTTTGTGCGAGTTTGTCTCTATGAGGGAAAGGTTCCTTTTAATGATCAGCACCACCGCTTCCCCCAAATGTACGTACATGTACCATCTGGGCTATGTGCATACATGTATCAACATACCATTCGGGGGCATATGCCACGATCTGCGTCGCTCTTGTTTGTACAGTAAATTCATTCTCCCACTCAGTACTAACTATAGCTTTCGACGAAATAGCCAAAATATCTATTTTTAAATTAAAATTTCAATTTCCGGCANGGCAGTCATTATTTGTAAGAATAATGAAAAAACGTCCCGAGGCTATACGAGATTAGGTAGTACTTGACTTGGCTTGTCGAGATAATGCGCAAATCAGGTACACATCATCTGTTTCATTTATCACAATTCTTCACATGATTTCTTTGATGACAGACTGATTGAGGCAATAAACGGATATTATAGGCTTTTCCAGTCGGTGGGTGTATCAGTTATGTTATACGCCGTCTTGAAATGACTGGGCAGTCAGAGGGACGCTGCAGAAATATTGGTGACTTATATCCCTGAGTGCCGGGTTCGATTCCCGGATGCACTGAAAAATTCTGCTTCGTCAAAATGACGAACTTAAGTTGGTTTTCCATTTATCACAAACTGAGTATCTAATTCGTCGAAATGACAAATCCACGGTTCGTCATTTTGACGAACCCTTGTTGTATCTCAAACAATCGTCCAAATGACGAACCGTGGATTGCCATTTCGACGAATTAGATACTCAGTTTGTGATAAATGGAAAACGAACCTACATGTAAGTTCGTCATTTTGACGAAGCAGAATTTTTCAGTGAACCTGCTCGTCAAGTCATTGAGCTGTCGCGTCTCTACTTGACCGGGAAGGTTTTCTTCGGGCAATCCGGTTTCCTGTACACATGAACATTTGTTCATCGCCAGCGTTGCCTACAGTTAATAATGCCATATATAGTTGGCTCTCATTTTTCTATTTGATTTTTTATAGGAACTAGAATGTCCGACTATACGACAAGCCTCAAAAAATGTTTTGAAAGGCATCTGACAAAGTGGCACCCTAGTTTATTTGGTGTCTGCCACCACAGATTTAGTGCCTGCCTTGTAATGGATTATTGCAGTAAAAACCCTATAATTTGTGCCTGTCATAATGACAGTAAACATAAGTCGTCTCCGAATTTTGCAAATTTTAGACCCCTGCCGGGGTCTTCAGGCACTTTCTAGTTTCTGGGATTTCAACTAGAAAGTGCCTGAGGAAGACCCCGGTTGGGGTCGAAAATTCGCAAAATTCGGAGACGACTTATGTTTACTATCATTTTGTGTGTCGATTTTTGTGCTCTATGTTGGATACCTCTCATAATGACAGGCACTAAGTTAGTGGCACCTGACAAATCACAGTGAGTTTGGTGTCGGACAATGTCCTTGACAGACTGCTTAGTATACAGCATCGAGGAAGTTTTTCGGAGTATTATAATGTGTTCTGTTTTTGGTGACATCTTAATAAGCTATCGCGTTTATATGTCACGTTTACGTACGTCCTTCATGTATCTGTGATTTTTTTCATTGGGGTAGTGATTGGTTACTATGGCGTGACTATAGTCTGAAACAAATGTATTACAGCACTTTGCAGAAATGAAGCATGGAATGCTCATGAGAAGTCCTACTCTGAAAGCGTCTTCAGCGGCCCATACATGTGCAATATTATTGCACAATATGCCGATCAAAATGGGCAATATCATTGCCAGTCTTTCTTCCACCTATCATGACAGAAGCACATGACATTTTATTTTGGGCCCCATATTGTGCAATAATATTGGCTCGTGTATCTACATGTAGGCCTTAAGAAACAGTTCTCACCGTATGACGTCATAAGCTTAAAACCATTCAATGGCCGCTAGCACGATAAAAAAGCTGGTCTAACATGCCATGTGCACAAAAGTTTAGGTAAAACTATTGTCTGAGAGGATGCGTTTGGTTGTGTTATATCATGCTTGGACAATGATGGCCACCACGTCATGTGGGAGAACTAGTAGGCCGCCATCTTTGTTGGAAATTTCTATAAGCCTAACGTTGAACAGTAGGCTAATATAAATTGGCGGAGATATTGAAAAGCGCACAATGTGTACTCGAATTCGAGTGGGTGTGCGACATCCGTTTTTTTGTGATACAAAATTTTGAGAGAATCTTCACAAATATGCAGTCTTTCGGGAAGGATCGTAACTCTTAATTTTTTCCACGATGCGATGTATAGAAAGAAGGTACGACTGGAGAGCAACATAGCACCTTTCCGACTCCGACTTCAACTACGAGAATGAATTGCAGTCCGTTATGGACATCCTTGATAAAAACAATTTGATAGACGTTTTCAGTTCGTCAAACACCATAAATTGAAGGCAGAAAAAATTGGCCTTATATAAATCGGAAGTGCGGAAATGAATATTGAAGTCGTAATCCTAGTCGTTACGACTTGAAACGCGACCATAATATTGCGATTTATGTACACTTCCGAAAACGAGTCAAAATTATTCTGCCATAAAGTTATGGCATTTTACGATTTGCAGACGTCTATCAAATCATTTTATCAAGGATGTCTACAGCGGACTGCAATTCATTCTGGTAAGTTGAAGCCGGAGTTGGAGTCGGGAAATGCTAAACCTGGCTATTTTATTGGAGAAATTTGTTGAATTCAAATACGGTTGTGTTTCTTGACAAAGAGTAAGACTTGGTGGACTCAGATAATATAGGCCTATTCGTTAGTCTTTGTGAAAAAAATACTTGAGACCTGAAGAAACTCTACGGACATCAATTTCGAGTTAAAGCTACTTTAGGCCTAAACTCTTCGACAACTTGACAACGAAAGCATTTTGAATTTAAATCCACACTGTATTCAATTCTGAAAATGCCTACGTTCGCCGAAGTTAGTTTAGTGTACTGTAAAATGTACTGTGCTCTATCTGAATAAATTAGAACTCTACCTGCGTTTTTTTCAATGTGTGCTGAAAACTAGGCCTTGATTCTTTGAAATACGAATCAGACAAGCACTTTGGGGATCTTCACGAAGCTATAAGAGGTAAAATACCGTAAAATTCAATACAGCGGAGCTTTAAATAAAAAAACTTGTTTCTTGACGAATAGCGAACCTCGGTGGATCCAGATATGTCCGTACACCTATGAAAAGTACTCAGGAGCAAAAGGGAGGGAATAATTTGTTAAGCCCTGAAACTCTGGACAATTTGACAACGAAAGTGCAATATACTCTAAACTCCCACTTACATGTCCTATTCCTGAACTCGGAAAAAATGACTAACTCCTAGTTGAAGATAATGGAGTGGTGATATGGTCAGAAACAGTAATGTCCTGTCCACTTACTTGTCCCACTCCCAAACCTGGCAAAGAATGACAGCGTGCGATATCTTCAACTTAGGATTTGGTCATTTTTTCCGAGGACAGGTAAGTGGGAGTTTAGAGTACTAGTATCAGAATGAAATAAACGGCTACTTACCAGTTTTTGATTTCTCTGAACAAAACTTTGTCGCCAGGATATCCTTGATCATAAAGGAAGACATCGTTTTAAAAATTGTCCAGAGGATGTTTCCTCACACAGGCCACAAACCGACTAAGGCCTAAAACTCCCAAATTGACATATCCTGCATCGTTGATTTCACTGCTTAGGACGAGATAAATGTATACCGAAAGACGTTTTATTAAAAATGTCAAATCGACGTCATATTCCGTCGTTTGCAAAGAAAATGGTTAGCCGATAAATTTGTTAAAAAATTCGAGTTTTTCAGGTGAAAAATAAAAAATAAGTGAGGAACACTTCAGCATCCAATGATGTTGAAAAATACTTAGTTACTTCTCATAAGTGAGGAACACTTCAGCATCCAATGTTGAAAAATACTTTAGTTACTTCCCGTAAGTGAGGAACACTTCAGCATCCAATGTTGAAAAATACTTAGTTACTTCTCGTAAGTGAGGAACACTTCAGCATCCAATGTTGAAAAATACTTATAGTTACATGTACTTCTCGTAAGTGAGGAACACTTCAGCATCCAATGTTGAAAAATACTTAGTTACTCTCGTAAGTGAGTGTAGTCAGAGTGAGGAGTAGCTTTTTTGAGAAATCGACAAACTTTATATCGGCCCACCCAGTGACACTCATCGGAATGTCATTTCTAAAGTCCGGCTATTTCGCTAAGAGTTGCGCTATTTAGGCGTAAAATCTAGCATGGAGATTATTGCTATGACTGGCCGCCGAGAAACCGCTCAGAAGTCGAAAGTGGACTATAAATAGCTATGAATATGATTGGCTTTTATGTTATGAAAAGAGTCGTTAGCTGTGATTGAAGTGGTGCTAGATCCGCCCGAGGCAAAAATCACCCACAAATTGGCAAGAAATTAGAAAAATAAGTATATTAAGGAATAACGAGGAAGGGGGAAGAGACAGTAATAGAGGTCTCTCGAACGACAACTTTCGCCTAATTCGCCGTATTTTTCGCCGCCGGTGGTATCGTGGAGATGATTCCAATAATGGGCGGGCCAATCAAGCATACAATAGCGAGGACCGTGGACAGCTTCATTGGCTATTCACGATAAACGCCAACCTCTCTTCTCAATTGCGATAAGTGGGATGGCATCTTTGATGAGATGGAACATATGCCGGGTGGTTGCCTATCTTTGGTGTTTGGAGTATAAAGAAACGATGTTTTCCTCTGACTCATCAGTGTACCATGTCGTAGAGTAGACCCCCCCCCTCCCCCACTGCGGACAACTCTGAGACTTGACTTGGTTGTAGGCCCAATAGATGTCCTTGTTACGACGGACATGGCGAATTTTCGACTGGGTTTAGCAACCTTACTTTGAAGTCTCCTTCCTCCAGATTGTTATTAGTAGATAAAGTTTTATTTTTATAGCAGGGAGGCTTTAATAACCTCCTTGCTGTTAGTTTTACGGTTTTCTGTCCCATAAGCGACGAAATGATTGAAAACATGTAATTTGATAATACACTGGAGGAGAAAACAAATCAAAAGTTCGTTGCGACACTGAAGGCTCGTCTACACGATCATACATTTGTTCAAAACATCATCATACACTTGCATGATGATGTTCAAGTTTGTTGTGGATTTCGATCTACAGTCCAACATTCATGAACTTTGTATGATGAAGTATGATGGAGAAAGGATAATGTTGGATGCTGTTCAAGTTTGTTGGGAAAACCGTCCACACGATCATACATTTGTCCATGAACATCATCACACATTTTTTTTGGGATGTTTTGCATTGGCAAGATGAAACATGCAGCTAAAAATTTGAACATCATCATACATGTTCAGGTTTGTTGGGAAAACAGTCCACACGATCATACATTTTGTCCTGAACATCATCACACAAATTTCATTGAACATCATCATACATGTTGGTTGCTGTCCAAGTTTGTTGGGAAAACAGCCTACACAATCAAATATCTGTCCATGAACATCATCATACAAATGTATGATGATGTTTTGAACAAATGTATGATCGTGTAGACAGGCCTTTAATGCATGTATATTCTGTCTTTGTTCCCGTTTATTTCCATTACTGATAAAGTCCCATAGGTTACACGTTCCTGAAGTGCCAGCCTCTGCAGACCGATTTTTTAGTAACGCTACCATATTCCGTTTACCGGTAGGCCTACCTTCTCTTTCTGACGCCCATTAAACTGACATTACTCCTTGGTGTGCGTAGGCCCTCCATGATCGCATTGACCGAAGGTGTGATTTCGATCAAAGAAAAAAAAGAGGCTGAAGTATACACAGCATACATGTAGGTCGCAAGATTTCGATGTTTAATGTATAAAACGGTGACTATCCATAACCCACTGATCAAATCAAGGAATGTACATTTAGTCCAGTGAAAATATGGAAAAATTCCCTTGACCGCAAACAAATTGCAATGGAAGGTTTTATGACTGGACTTGTTGTATGGGTGTCAAGCAACATCCCATCCAAAATCACCGGGATGGGGCGCGGTATGCAAACGGTAAAATCTACCTTACCATCGAGATTGTACAGCATACGCTGTAATCCAGTCTGCAGATTTAAAAGCATTTGTGAACGTAGATTTCTCGAATTCCATGCGTCCCCTGCAAAACCGTGGAAAACAGCCCAGACCCCTTGAGATTAAAAGACACAATTTGTCTATCATTTTCTCATTTCAATCTCAAGGATTTCTTTGTGTTTAAACGAATTAATTCCACTCAACGATTCATATATGGCAATCGGAAGTCCTTATAAGGTAATCGCAAGGGAACGCAACCCCGTCTCCAGCCAAAATCGCAAGAGTGGACCATAAGGGAAGTTACAGTATGGTTCTTGAATACCATTTGGTAAGGAGCCTTTAGTAAGGAACTCCTCAGCAAAGGAAGCCTCTATAAAGGTCTACTTTAGGCCTATTTTAAGGAGGGTTTTGGGCCGTATTCTAGAAGCTTCCTTAAGTGTAAGGTCGACCTTAATCTTTTGTATTCTACCCTGCAAACAATAGCTAAAGGTCGACCTTATATATACTTAAGGAAGCTTCTAGAATATGGCCCATTGAATACGGGCCTAAATTCTTTCGATTTCAGAGGAAAGGGAAAAGCGTTTCCACATTCCGACCCCAGCAGAAATCAAAGCCAAATTGAAGGAATTGGTTGAAAAAGCAAAAGAGGTGAGTCCGCCCGTTACTGGTCGTCGGTCGCGTTCATGTACATGTAGGAGAGCTTATTTTGGAACCATGTTGTGGCTAGGTCTTGAGTAGAAATCATAGAAAAAAAAGTATCTAACAATAGGAAACGTCCGATTAAATTCACACATCTAAATCAATATTCCTTAGGACGTCAACAAAGCCGTCGACAAAGTAAAGGATATCTATGAAGAGGTAAAGAAGAAATTCGAGGCCGATGAGAAGGTCATTGCCTTTAAAAAGAAGCTGGAAGAGGCCCTGAATGAGCTGAAGGCAAAGGGTGAACTCACCGAGGAGAAGTTGGCGGCTCTTTGGGATAAGATGGCAGCTGAGGTGAGTACATGTATAATCTGTCAACCCGATTGGTGTGAATGTATCTAATAGGTGAGCTCCACGTGTAAGGCGACTTTCGACCCCATCGGAAGTCAAACATGGCCACCAGGTAGCCATCTTGGAAAATGGATTTTGGTCCATCCCAGACTGCAACTAGACCTTACATGTACCTATTACGTAAAGCCAACATTCAGGTAGTGAGAGACATCTGGTGGCAACACATGAAGTGTATCCCTCAGTTACTTCATCGTTCGCAGTTAAACCTTTTGATTCCTTTATGATAATAGTGTATAAGCTTAGAGGAGTAAGAAATTTTCGGTATCAGTGCCGTCTCTTCGCCGAATACCCAAAACTGTGACCTACATGTAGGCTATACAAGTAATTTCAACGGCACATTCCATTATCAACTAGATGAATGAAGCTTATGGCAAAGCGATGGAAAATGAGAAAGTCCAGGCGATAATGGCGAAAGCAAAAGAACTGTGGATGAAACTGGCCAACTCGAACGCCGGGCAAGCCGTCAAGAAGGTCGCAGATGCAGTAGGCGACTTCATTGCATCCATTGGAATCTTCATCGGTTTGACATTGTAAAAGACCATTTTATGTAAGTATAGGCCCCTAGTCTTTTTTCTTCGGAACTGATATGCCAGATGATGGAAGCAGTTTACAATGCAATACTATTGTGAGTTCTTACAGCTGAATTTATAAGCGATTTCGTAGTTACAATAGGGAGTTTTCGCAAAGCCACCGAAACGCCACCGCGAACGCCAAACCCATTCTTCGATGCCACGAAGAGAGCACCGAACAAAAGGATAGGCGTTCGCGTTGGCGTTTCGGGGGCTTTGCGGAAACTCGGTAATAACACAAACTGCGCACTCTCAGATCTCCTTCGGGCAGAGGTCAATCGGGAAAAACAGAACCGCGTACATTTCGTAATACACCCAGCGAATCACGCAAAACCAGGCCATTTTCAGGTCATTTTGCACAATAATCTTTGCCATCAACAACACCTGTGCGGTCAGGATACAACAGAAAAATTGTTTTGAAACTTAGGGCCTTTACTCAAAATGTTGTTAAACAACTTGAAATGCACGATCACCGGCAATTCCTACACCGACAGCTGCAGAAGATAGATGAATTTCCCTTTATTTTGCAGGTTTTGGGATGACAAAGCTGAAGTACCCATACATACATGGAGGCCTATCTGTCGCCAGCAGACATGTCAAACAAAGAAATTTGAAATAAATAAAACATAATGAAAATACTAACAGTTTTTCCTGTTTTGTGAACGGCAAAGTTCCTTTTTTCTCGGTTGCCCCTAACTTAATTTCTCAAAGCCACTCCACACAACACAAGATTTTGCCAAAACACTGACGACAAATAAAATGGCTTTTAAATTTTCGGTTTGGACTATGGATGTTCTTATCAAAGTCATAAGTGGAGCGGCGTTATCTATTTCGTGATCCATCATGATCATCTGCAGCTCATCTGTTTCATCCATGAAAATTTGCTTCCCCAAAATTACATGACAGTACGAACAAAGTTACTTAGTATTTGGGGGAAAGTTATTATTATTTGCATGGGCATCGATGGTTCTCTGCAGTTGTGTTACAAAACTCCTTTCGTACACTGTTAGAAAAAACAGAAGATTTTAACAGAATTTTCTGGCAGCAGAGTTTCAAGCACTTTCTGTGATTTTTTTTTAGTTAATGAACCAATGACCTGCGTTTTATGTTACACCTAGGTGGAACCTTCCAAATAAAGGGTCATGGGCAATGACATAATATTCCTCTGACCCTGAATCCTTTCTGTAAATTTACAGAAAGTGCTTGAAACTCTGCTGCACAGACTATTTAGAGCAAGAGCCCAGGGGGGTCAGGTTAGCTGGGAAGGTAACCAATTTTCTTGCCTATCACACTGTTAGGTGTCCATTCCTGGTTACAAATCTGGACGACTGGCACGCACCATATGGTGGGTGTGGCCAGGACAGCAATAATAAGATCCCCCAAAATTGATCTAGATCAGCTTTGTGTGGTAACCAGTAAAAACCTACTT
This sequence comes from Notospermus geniculatus, assembly GCA_002633025.1. Classification (NCBI taxonomy): domain Eukaryota; kingdom Metazoa; phylum Nemertea; class Pilidiophora; order Heteronemertea; family Lineidae; genus Notospermus; species Notospermus geniculatus. Next base: position 169,711 of record NMRB01001027.1, on the reverse strand, counting down.
TTACTGTCATGATATCATCCCTCCATCAATATATGGCCAATGCCAGTCATTTTCTGTGGTGGGGTACCCCCTCCAGTCATCAATAATCCGCCCCCCAAAGTTGAGCTAGCTCAATTTCACGAGGTAACCTCTTGGAATCACTTGCAAAATGTTCAGTA
>NMRB01001027.1:151181-168727 GCA_002633025.1 Notospermus geniculatus | reverse complement strand
TTATCTCCCCGCTTTTTGAAAAAAGTCGGGGAGATATTGTTTTACCCTCCGCCGTCAGTCCGGCTGTCCGTCCGGCTGTCCGTCCGTCCGTCCGAAAGTGATATCTCCTCCTAGGCCGTTCAACGGAGGAGCTTGAAACTTTGGTATATATTAGGTACTCATCCACTATTGTGCACAACACTCTTGGAATTTCAATCCAACTCCCTGTCTTTCCACCAGAGGGCGATCCGTGACAAATACATTTATGGCCATTACTCCTTAAGTAATTGTGATAAAGTGACAACATTTTGTGTGAAGGTTCATCTGTAACATCTTCACAATATATCGGACAGGTTTTGACGTTGACCTACTTTCAAGGTCACAAGGGGACGAACATTCCTTAAAACCACAAGAAACATGTGAAAAACACGTCTATGTAGAATCTTCTGTTTTTTCTGACAGTGTAGGCTGCACCGAAATTGGCAATATCCCCACCTGTCGATCCAGTCATCTAAGATTACTAAAGATAGATGTTGCCGTCTCCGAACCAAAAAAACATCGTTCGACATGTCCGAATCTGCATAACAGTTTACATGGCCCCGGCCAAAAACGGGGTCTCTAATTCCGATAATAGAGAGTTTTCGCAAAGCCCCCGAAACGCCAACGCGAACGTCTATCCTTTTGTTCGGTGCTCTCTTCGTGGCATCGAACAATGGGATTGGCGTTGGCGTTTCGGGGGATTTGCGAAAATTCCCTACTAAAGAGGTGCCCCACAACAAGTGCCAAACATTTACATTATCCAGCCTACACAAGATTGTTGTTGACAAAGATAGACCACTTACTCAGATTCTTGTGGACATGAACATGTGTTTCTGACACGATCTATCAGTATGGGCGGTTATTTCTGCAGAATTAGACGTGCTTGTCGTGCGAGTGAAGCAGACGTAGACGCGAGTGTAGCGTGCGTGAAGCAAAAGTAGATGACTGTGTTTGGTGTGTGCATGAAGCAAACATTAGAAATGTGAAAATAATACATGTATTAATTGGCCATGGAAAAATCATACGTCAACGGGAAAATATCATATACGTTAATCAGACGTTGGGTGGCGCTGCAGTCGATTGCAGCGCCACCCAACATCTTATTAGCGGATAAGAAATTTTTCACGTTGACATATGGCTTTTTCATGGACAAGCACGTCTAATTCTGCGGAAATTACTGCCCATAATTTTTGTCAGCTAAGGTTCGAAATAGTATCAGTCAAGCAGGTGTTACCGCTGGCTATGTATGGGTTGGACAGGACACCACTTATCAAGTCTGATAAGTGGTAGTTTAACAACATTGTCAATAGAGGTCTCCCTTAACACGCTAGGTTTAGCGCAGGATAGGGAAGGAATAGGGCCTACATGCCCCTTTAAGTAACAAATGACGCGGTCACACTCAGTGAGCCGTTCTCCTTGATGACTAAACATCTTTGGCCTACATTATCCACAGTCATGACAGTGAATATGGGCAAGTGTTTTTATTTGCGCTGACGATTCGGACACATTTGGAATCTCATGTATCATCAATTTGTTCAGCTGAAGCATCCAGATAAATTCCCGTATAAAACCTATATATGATGAGAAAATTGGTTGTTTGATAAGTGTGGCTGATATAAGAAACGAAAGCAAACGACACGCTCGCATTCAGCAATTTGTATCTGTCCGGACCCCTGAGGTAAGTACAGCAGAAAATACATGCATTCTCGTCACCATAGGCCTACTTGATGTTGATGAGAGTTGCATGCAGACTCCGATCCTTCCGAACAGGTGTAATAGTAAAGAATGTCCCCATGTGGAAAGTGTCCTCTTCTATATATTGTAATGTTCCATGACTGGCATGATTAAGATGCATGGCTCTTGAAACCAATCGCCTGCGATCAGAATGTAACAGTAGGATCTTTTGTTTTCAGGACAGTTTTCCTTGAGATATTCTTTTGTCTCACATCGGATCACACTCTAAGGGCGGCTTTCCATTGGAGCGTTTCCGTGCGCGGAAACGCTCGAAAGCATTGTTTTTTCCGCGCCGTGACTAACGCCGCGGAAAACAACAATGAAGAGTTTTCGCAAAGCCCCCGAAACGCCAACGCGAACGTCAATCCTTTTGTTCGGTGTTCTCTTCTCGGTGTCCAACAATGGGATTGGCGTTCGCGTTGGTGTTTCGGGGGCTTTGCGAAAACTCCCTATTGCCTTCGAGCGTTTCCGCGCACGGAAACGCTCCAATGGAAAGCCGCCCTAAGCTTAAAATCGTTATTTTTCAGATAGTTCATCATGAAGCTCTACATAATAATCCTCCTACTGGCCGCCACGGTGGCGGCAATACATAGTAAGACAGTCGAAAACCGTACGTAGCTATTTCCATCATCTGTGAGAAGCTTCCATGAGCCTAAACTAGGCTTTTATTGCCAGTGGGAATTTCACTACCAGTAAGTGGAACCTCTCTATTAAGGACACCTTCGGGACTGACAAATGCTGTCCTTAATTGAGAGGTGTCCTGATTACAGAGGTTGAAATGAATAGAAAGGACCAGTTTGGGACTGAACATTGGTGTCCTGATTAGGGAGGTGTCCTCCTGGCAGAGGTGTCCGTTAAGGGAGGTTCCACTGTTACTTACAAATCCCGACATTTTACAGAAACATTCTCACTTGGCATTCATTGAATACATGTAGTAGCCTACCCACATAGAGCTTTCCAACGAATACCCAATATGTGATAGGTGTAGGAGCTTTCAAGCTAAACGGGTATTTTTATTTCAACTAATTGGCTTTGGCAGTTACATGTAGTAGACAACGTTGGGCCTACATACATGTACATCAAACACGGATACTAATACGTATCTGGAAGAAGGACGTGATGACCTTCACCTTAGAAACCCGTTTCTATTTCGTATCTTTTGAAAAGATACGTATAATGGGATTGCGCTGCACATTTCAAACCTTGCATATCGATACGGATATTACGTATCAATAGAGTTGCTTTGTCTCAAACTTTCAGAGGAAAGGGACAAACGTTTCCACATCCCAAGTGCAGCAGAAATCAAAGCCAAATTGAAAGAATTGGTTGACAAAGCAAAAGAGGTGAGTGATGGACTCTTCTTAAATCGTCACTATTATTCATGGTCTCGTTTTGAAAACCATGTTGTGACATTTAGGGCCGTTTAGACGACAAGCCAAAAAACCACATTCAGATTCAATCCGATTGGATCCGATCGACCCGCATCGGGTCTCACTTGCGTTGCTCGAGATTTGAATGTGGTCGCATGTGGTCCAATGTGGATCGGGACCATTTTAAATCCACATTGGACCGCATTGGGTAGCGTTTACACGCAAGGGTTTTGAACCACAATCGGATTCGATCGGATCGCATGTGGATTTTTGTCTTGTGTAGAAATCATAAAAAGTGATAAAATACGAAAGGTGACATACATGTACATTAAAATATACGTTAAAGCACCACGGTATTGCCACTTTCTGTCGACAGCCGGCGCCACCGACACCATTCTCCAATACTGTAGTTAAGCCTTTCGCCCCAGTGTTGGAGAATATATGATTACACTACAATGCACGTAGTAGCATGCGTGGTTTACCGAGCCGTCAATAGAGGTCTCCCTTAACGCGGGTAGGCGTAACGCAGGATTGGGAAGCAATACTGTGGTCCTTTAACAAGTTTGACACATCGAGCCAAAATTCCTTATACCTAGAACGTCAACAAAGCAGTCGACAAAGTTAAGGATATTTATGAAAAGGCAAAGAAGAAATTCGAGGGCGATGAGAAGGTCATTGCCTTGAAAGAGAAGCTGGAAAAGGCCCTCAACGAGCTGAAGGCAAAGGGTGAACTCACTCGGGAAAACCTGGAGATTCTTTGGGATAAGATGACAGCAGAGGTGAGCATTCATCCCAAATCAGTCCAATCGTAAATTTGCTCCCCCTCAGCCGATTATTCTTAAATACCTTGGTACGGTATCTCGTGCCTATTTTCTATTGGCTGGTTCATAAAAGCTAGCAAATGCTTTTACTTAAGATTTGCACAGCGAGGTCAAATGTAAATGTACTGCAAAACTTGGAAGTAAAAGCATTTGCTAGCTTTTATGAATATCAGCCAATATTAAGCCTATTTTTGAATGCTGCAGGTTAAAGCCGTCGGTGTTGGTTCCACAAAACCAGGTTTTGAAACGTGGAACCAACACATGATGGCATGTCATACTGCCGGTGTGTTTCCAAATGACGTCCGCCATTTTGTTTCTTGCTCCAAGCATTCAGATGCCGTGCAAAGAATATCATCGACATGGATAGGATACTCAGTTACATGCTACACCAAACCCCCTCAGGCGGAGCAAAAATTTCGTCCAAAACCTCAGGCGCGCACAGCGCCTCGGGTTTGAAAATCATAAAATAAGCTTGCTCCAACCCCCAGAATGCGTCCGCAACGATAAAATTAGCCCTTCGACGACATACTATACCGGCAATAGGACCCACGTCCTCAGACCGTAGAAGAAGATGATGATGAAAACATTTTAGCTCCACCGTCGGGTTTTGGCGTCGCAACCACGACCGTCCACCTCAGGTTTAATAGGAGCTGTCAGTGAGCTGACCAATAGGTGTCAGTACCGCCCAATTCAATGCATATAGCGGACCCATTCATTCTTGATCGAGCACCAATCACGTGGATATTCCTGTCTATTGGTCCGCTAGAATTTTGCCGCCATCTGTTGGCAATACGCGCGACTGACTGCTCCTATTCATATACCGTAACTAAAAACATCTACTTAACAACTTGTATTAGGCGGAAAAAATATACGGCGAAGCGATGCAAAATGAGACAGTCCAGGCAATGTTGGCGAAGGCCAAAGAAACATGGATGAAACTGGCCGAATCAGACGCCGTGCAAGCCATTGGAGACGTCGCAAGCGCAGTTGCCGGTTTCTTCTCATTCATCGCCATCTACATCGGTTTGACCATCATAGGTGATGACTGGACTCCGTATTAGAATATTCTAAGTAAGTATACTCTTTTTATGACAGTATGCTTGAAGCAGATATCCAAAAAACAGCACAAAAACGACACACAGTACACAATAAATCGGAAAGTCGCCTCCGTCTCATTCACCTCTGGGATCTCTTCTAATAGCGCCTGAGGAAGACCCCGATTGGGGTCGAAAATTTGCGAAATATTCGGAGACGACCTCCCGATTTATTATACATGTACAGCTGTAGTATGCTTGATGCAGTTTACAATATTATTGTGCTCTGACTACAGTTGGCTCGCGTATAACCCGCCGTCAAAGCCAGCACCGATTCGTGATAAGTCGCTGATCTCAACCTCCCTAATGTCGTTGTAGATACGTAGCCTACATGTACATGTATTTACTTTTTGAAGGGGCTAAATGCACGGGTATGAATCCCGGCCATGAATCATGAATATTGAGTCACGTCATCCTGGATGATATCCAGTCATTACAAATGTAAATTGACGAACACCTGAAACACGTACACTGGCGAGTCAAAAGATAATTTGATTTCACTTTATTTTGCAGGTTGACGAATTACAAGTGATGGCTGAAGTCTTGTCACCACTTCCGTGCTTCTCGCAAAAATAATAAAAATATGATGAAAAACCTTGTTTGGTCTTTTGAACACGTATCTTGGCCAATCAGAAAGTGTGTTACGGCGGTGCCGGTTAAACCTGTGATGATGACTTGTGATTGGATCCCTCGTCAAACAGCGCCGTCTATTGATCATCCTTCACTTTTGCGCCTTTAAGTGGGTGTATACCTATGCCCAACTGAACACTGGGGGCGAGTGTATTATAAGACCCGGTGTACTGCCCTCTATTGTAGTTACGTATGATCCACATAAGCCGCTTCAAACGACAAACGATTTTCTCAAAATATCTTTTTTTTGACAAAATGATTTGGTTTGTTTTTACCGATGGTTTGTCCCTCATTCACTTCGCAGTGTCAAAATTTCTAGAATCTGACAACGTTGTAAACAAAATATTTCTGATTTGATAGTGTGGAGTGACTTTAGAGTTGGGATTTTTCCCATTTTCAGCACTTCCGTATTTAGAGCTGTCCATACGTACATGCACATGTACATGTATTTCGAGCGTAACCCGCTCAATCCATGTTTGCGCATGCATGCATGTATTATCCCAAAGTTTCTAAAGCTGTGTGTGTCCCCACAGACATCAGTCGTAGTTCCAGGGTATACACATGCATGCTGACATGTCAGCTTGGAACCCGGCCTTCGTCTTGAGCTATAGGGGACACCCCCTCACATGCATTTGCATATGCCGGAGATACACCCTGGGGATAAGCGGTGACGGTGACGGGTTGGGGCCGACACCAACACCAACCATGCACCGACTACAATAAGAAGATGCCTCGGCTGAAAGTCTCTTAGCTCCAGGACAGTCTTTTTCTTCACAGATGTGGTTCCGAAGCTGTTCGGCACGCATCGAAGCTGTTGTTTGTCTTTTCCACTTTGTTCTGTAAAAGAATAACAATTGCATATAATAGGGAGGTTTCGGAAGCGACCGGTTAGGCCCTACGACGACGTTTATCTATTGTGTGGGTATACCCAAACAATAGATAAACGTCGTCGCCTGGCCTAACCGGGCGCTTCCGAAACCTCCCTAATGTCGAAACGCCGCTTTCTAACAGGGACGCATACATGTAGCTAGCACACATGTAGGGACGAGGGAATCCCCCAAAGATTGTTACCGAAAACTATGCAGAGAAAGTTGTGGAGACCGAAAATAAAAGTAGCTCACTTTGGCTTGGAGGAATTATACTGACTCAGTATAATTCTTCCAAGCTTTAGGTTTTCATTGGGGCGCCTCAGCCGGGGGAATTGAACTCGTGAGAGGTGCTGAACCACTCCACCGGCGCACTAATATCGCAAGTCCGCCGTGCAAAGAATGACGTATTCTGCATTCCCCCATCGAGTGTAGAAAATGTACACCCGGACAGTAGCGTCACCTAACGTCATGCTTGCGCGCCATCTGGCGTACATGTGGTGATAGACTACCTAATTTGTTGCTGAAAAACAGCACGAAAAATACACACATCATGTAAATTGTAATTATCAACCAACCTTCTGTTTTGATACCAGGTTTTTACCTGCGTCTCGGTCAGGTTTAGGCCCTCTGCAACATCAGCACGATCTGCAACGGACAAGTACTTCTGGCAACGGAACTTCCGCTCGAGAAACTGTAATTGCGCATGCGTGAATGCCGTTCTCCGCCGTCGTGGCTTCTTGACCTTTGACCCGTTGGTATTTTGTCCGCCGTCTGCTTTGAACGTCGGTGTTGCCGAGTCCTTTTCAGCGTCACTATCATGATCGCAGTTTTCTTTAGAATACGTTTCGTCTTTCTCGCCTTGATCTTCGTTATATTCAGAAATACCCGTGAGGCCTGGAACAAGAATGAATCAACATGCAAAAATCGTCATTTAACTTCGTCACTGCTGTTATTTTGATTATATAAATACATGTACTGTACATGTGTATTCTCTTTAAGGGAGTACGAAATAAAAGTGGAAAATAAGAAGCGGGAAATTTTGACTTTTTTGGCGATTTTTTCAATTTCTCAAATTGGGGTACAATTTTTTACCATTTTGAGAAATTTTCTTAAAATGACACGACATTTTCTCTGATTTTTCGGGCGATATTTCTCAAAATGGGAAACAATTTTACCCCAGTTTGAAAAATTGAAAAATACACGCAGAAGTCCCACTTTTCCACATTTACTTCTTACTCCCTTCTTTATGGAGTCGGGGCATTATGTCGAGGCCTGTGCGTCGGTGTCGGTGTCAACATCTCGTCCGTCAAAGATTTCGTTTTCGTCAAACTTGAAAACGCCCTTTGAGCGACCGACCTCAAATTTTTTGTGAGGGGAAGGTTCCTTCATTAAATGATCAGCACCACCACTCGCCCTAAATGTACCATCTAGGCCATGTCCGTAAACAACATACCATTCAGGGGCATATATGCCACGCTCTGCGTTGCTCTTGTTTGTACAGTAAATTCATTCTCCCACTCTACTTGCTAGCTTTCGACGGAATAGGCAAAATATCTCTTTAATTTCAATTTCCGGCATTTGTGCAAAATTACATAAAGCAACAAATTCAACTATTCGCATGGATTTGGCTGACCAAAATTACGTGTGTAGGCCTACAGTGTATATTCAAATGCTGCGTGCAAGAACTGAAATAAACGCAAACCACAATTAAATTAGTGATGGAACCAATCAGCGCCGCTCGTTTCAGCGGTTTCATAGGAAGATGTTCCAAAGATCGCAATTGGACGTTCAGAAACTGACGTCAGCGACATCTTCCAACCGACGGCTATTCCGCACGACGGCAGTCATTATTTGTAAGAATAATGAAAAAACGTCCCGAGGCTATACGAGATTAGGTAGTACTTGACTTGGCTTGTCGAGATAATGCGCAAATCAGGTACACATCATCTGTTTCATTTATCACAATTCTTCACATGATTTCTTTGATGACAGACTGATTGAGGCAATAAACGGATATTATAGGCTTTTCCAGTCGATGGGGGTGTATCAGTTATATTATACGCCGTCTTGAAATACGTTGATTACTAGTTTCAGACTGGGCAGTCACAGGGGCGTAGTGAAAATATCGGCGACTTGTATCTCTGAGGTGCCGGGTTCGATCCCAAGATGGACCTGCTCTTCAAGTCATTGAGCGGTCGCGTCTGCTTGACCGCGCAGGTTTTCTTCGGGCACTCCCGTATCCTCGGTTTCCTGTTTATATTTGATCATCGCCACCTTGCCTACAGAGTTAAGAATGCCACATAGTTGGCCATCAGTTTTCTATTCGATGAACTAGAATGTATTGTCCGACTGTACGTCCTCTTGTCACACGTGACGAACATCGTCGCGCAGAAGGGAGCAATACAGCGTCAAGAAAGTTTTCCGGTGAAAGTGCTCTGTTTTTGGCGACAACTCAATAATCTATCGCATTTACTTGTCATGCTTACAGTACATGTATGTATGCCCTACATGTATTTTTCTCATGTGGACAGCGATTGGTTACTGTGGCGTGGCTAGTCTGAGGCCAATGTATTACAGCATCATGCAGAAGTGAAACACAGAATGGTCATAAGAAGTTCTACTCTGAGAGTCTAAGGGCCGTTTGCACGGGCCGGACTTCAGCGACACTTTCATTAAAGTCTGACTTTTCTCAATGCTTCAAGCAAAGAGAATGTCTAACATAAGCTATACTTTAGGCTAAAGTCCGACCCGTGCATACGGCCCTAAGAAACAATCGTATAGACCTTTCCAACAAAGATGGCGGTCTAACAGATTTCACCGTATGACGTCAGAAGCTTAAAGTCCTATGTGCACCACAAAAATAAATTCTCACTCTTTTTCAGCTTTGTACAGCATTCTGACAGAACTACATTTTGTTGTTTATTTCATGAAATTATGTGCGAGATATCAAGGATTTTGTCAGTCAAAATCATTGGGCTAAAAACCGTACTGTGAACGACTTCAACAATGTGAATATGCTAATTTATTCGTGACATAATACATGTACTAGGGAAAACTTCATTCCAATTTGACTACCCAGAGTACGCTGGATGCATGATAATTGCTCTGATCAGGGAAATGACATGTTCATTATGCAAATTCCCTAGTGTGATATCACTTAATCTAATGAGGCAGTCCTACACCATTCTGATTTTAGCTCAGTCATTCACAAAATCAACTTTCTAACCGGTTGGAATTTTTTCACGAATAAAAAGCTCTTTCACTGTAATTCTGTGCCAAATGATTATACAAGCTGCAAAAAAGGTGCATGTAGGACTTTTACATGTACCATTCAATGGCCGCTGGCACCCTAAGCTGGTCAAGCGGGCATGGGCACAAAAGTTGAGTGAAAAAATTGTCTGAGACAGAGGATGCGTTTGGTACGTGTTATATCATGCTTGGACAATGAATGGCCACGACGTCTTGTAGGAGAACTAGTAGGCCGCCATCTACTGGACTGTATGTTGGAAATTTCTATAAGCCTACTTTGAACAGTAGGCTAATATAAATTGGCGGAGATATTGAAAAGCGCACAATGTGTACTCGAATTCGAGTGGGTGTGCGACATCCGTTTTTTTGTGATACAAAATTTTGAGAGAATCTTCACAAATATGCAGTCTTTCGGGAATGATCGTAACTCTTAATTTTTTCCACGATGCGATGTATAGAAAGAAGGTACGACTGGAGAGCAACATTAGCGAGGTTTAGCACCTTTCATACTCCGACTTCAACTACGAGAATGAATTGCAGTCCGTTATGGACATCCTTGATAAAAACGATTTGATAGACGTTTTCAGTTCGTCAAACACCATAAATTGAAGGCAGAAAAAATTGGCCTTATATAAATCGGAAGTGCGGATAAGTAATGAATATTGAAGCCGTAATCCTAGTCGTTACGACTTGAAACGCGACTATAATATTTGCGATTTATCTACACTTCCGAAAACGAGTCAAAATTATTCTGCCACAAAGTTATGGCATTTTACGATTTGCAAACGTCTATCAATAATCATTTTTATCAAGGATGTCTACAGCGGACTGCAATTCATTCTGGTAAGTTGAAGCCGGAGTTGGAGTCGGGAAATGCTAAACCTCGCTATTTATATTGGAGAAATTTGTTGAATTCAAATACGGTTGTGTTTCTTGACAAAGAGTAAGACTTGGTGGATCCAGATAACATGTTCGTTATCTTTGCGGAAAAAAACTATGAGACCTAAGAAACTCAACGGACTTCAATTTCGAGTTAAAGCTAGATGTACTTTAGGCCTAAACTCTCGGGACAACTTGACAACGAAAGCATTTTGAATTTAAAGTCACACTGTATTCAATTCTGAAAATGCCTACTTTCGCCGAAGTTAGTTTAGTGTACTGTAAAATGTACTGTGCTCTATCTGAATGAATTAGAACTCTGCCTGCGGTTTTTTCAATGTGTGCTGAAAACTATAGGTCTTGATTCTTTGGAATACGAATCAGACAAGCACTTTGGGGATCTTCACGAAGCTATAAGACCTCTACCTGCATTCTTCTAACACTTTGAGAATACCGTAAATTCAATACAGGGGGACTTTAAATAAAAAAAACGTGTTTCCTGACGAATAGCGAACCTCGGTGGATCCAGATATGTCCGTACATCAATGCGAAAAGTACTCAGGATCAAAAGGAATTCATAGATATGGAGCGAATAATTTGTTATTGACTGCCTTAAAAGTCTGGACAATTTGACAAATAAAGTGCAATATATCAGAATGAAATAAACGGCTACTTACCAGTTTTTGATTTCTCTGAACAAAACTTTGTCGCCAATATATCCTTGATCATAAAGGAAGACATCGTTTTAAAAATTGTCCAGGGGATGTTTCCCCACACAGGCCACAAACCGACTAAGGCCTAAAATTCCCAAATTGACATATCCTGCATCGTTGATTTCACTGCTTAGGACGAGATAAACTGACGGACGTTTTATTAAAAATGTCAAATCGACGTCATATTCCGTCGTTTGCAACGAAAATGGTTAGCCGATAATGTTTTTAAAAACTTCGAGTTTTTCAGGTGAAAAATCAAAAATAAGTGAGGAACACTTCAGCATCCAATGTTGAAAAATACTTAGTTACTTCTCGTAAGTGAGGAACACTTCGGCATCCAATGTTGAAAAATACTTAGTTATTTCNTTTTTTGAGAAATCGACAAACTTTATATCGGCCCACCCAGTGACACTCATCGGAATGTCATTTCTAAAGTCCGGCTATTTCGCTAAGAGTTGCGCTATTTAGGCGTAAAATCTAGCATGGAGATTATTGCTATGATTGGCCGCCGAGAAACCGCTCAGAAGTCGAAAGTGGACTATAAATAGCTATGAATATGATTGGCTTTTATGTTATGAAAAGAGTCGTTAGCTGTGATTGAAGTGGTGCTAGATCCGCCCGAGGCAAAAATCACCCACAAATTGGCAAGAAATTAGAAAAATAAGTATATTAAGGAATAACGAGGAAGGGGGAAGAGACAGTAATAGAGGTCTCTCGAACGACAACTTTCGCCTAATTCGCCGTATTTTTCGCCGCCGGTGGTATCGTGGAGATGATTCCAATAATGGGCGGGCCAATCAAGCATACAATAGCGAGGACCGTGGACAGCTTCATTGGCTATTCACGATAAACGCCAACCTCTCTTCTCAATTGCGATAAGTGGGATGGCATCTTTGATGAGATGGAACATATGCCGGGTGGTTGCCTATCTTCGGTGTTTGGAGTATAAAGAAACGATGTCTTCCTCTGACTCATCAGTGTACCATGTCGTAGAGTAGACCCCCCCCCACACACACACACTGAGGACAACTCTGAGACTTTACTTGGTTGTAGGCCCAATTGGGGAATGTCTTTGTTACGAAGATAATTCTGAACGGACATGGCGAGTTTTCGACTGGGTTTAGCAACCTTACTAAGAAGTCTTCTTCCTCTACAGGCTATTGTTCGAGGGACACTTTCTCTGGCCCACCCTGTAGATTGTTCTTAGTAGGGACGTTTTACTTTAGCAGGGAAGCTTTAATAACCTCTCTGCTGTGTGTTATGGTTTTCTGCCCCATAAGCGAGAAAATGATGGAAAACATACATGTAATTTGAAAATACGCCGGAGAAAACAAAGCAGAAGTTTATTGCGACACTTCTATAGGTACACGGTTATTTCCCAATCTCGTACCCAGAGTTCAGTGCCACATTAAACTCTGGAAAGGGCTAGACCGGTTCTACTTTTCCACAGTGCAAATGCATTGTTGGTGGCGGATGAATTCCTGACCGTTGCAGAGCGAATTGCGTAGGGATTCGAAAGAGTTCGTTCTTTTTTCCATAATAAAACATCGAATACCCAACGGAATGTTAGAATAGTAGTAATTTTACAAATACTGGAACAAATTCTAATTTTCGGTATGATTATTTTATCAAATAATTTGAAAAATCGATGAGCACAAGAATCTTGTGCACTCTAAAAACTCAAGTGTTGAATTCAACACCTCAAAGAGGCTTGAGAGTGACAACATTATAAAGTGTTGTATCCAACATTTAAAGTGTTAGATCCAACACTTTAAGTGCTGGATCCAACACTTTCAAATGTTATCACTCTTAAGCCCAACATTTGAAAGTGTTGGATCCAGCACTTAAAGAGTTGAATGTAACACTTTAAATGTTGGATACAACACTTTTATAATGTTGTCACTCTCAAGCCTCTTTGATGTGTTGAATTCAACACTTGAGTTTTTAGAGTGTGCTGGGTTCCAGCCCTTTTCAGAGGTCTTAGCCAAGGAACGATGGTGGCGACCTCTTCAGATTGGGTTATTTCCATTACTTGTAAGTCCCACGTTTTTGTCGTACCAGTCTCTGCACCAATTTTTCCATTGTGATATTGGTGAATAGGAGCAGTCAGTCGCGGTTATCGCCAAAAGACGGCAGCAAAGTTCTAGCTGACCAATACAATAGAAAATTCTCCTGATTGGTGCTCAGTCAACCATGAATGGGTCTGCTAGCCATTGAATTGGGCCGTAGTGACTCCTATTGGTCAACTGACTGACAGCTCCTATTGCGTTCTTTTTCTGATGCCCACAACTGACATTACTCCTTGGTGTGCGTTTCAGTAGGCCCTCCATGATCGCATTGACCGAAGGTGTGATTTCGATCAAAGAAAAAAAATAGAGGCTGAAGTACACAGCATAGGTCGCAAGATTTCGATGTTTAATGTATATAACGGTGACTATCCGTAACCCGCCATTATCAAATCAAGGAATGTATATTCATTAAGTTCTCAGTGGGATGGGGCGCGGTATGCAAACGGTAAAATCTACCTTACCGTCGAGATTTTACAGCATACGCTGTAATCCAGTACCTGAAGATTGAAGAGCATTTGTGAACGTACATGTATAGATTTCTCGAATTCCGTGCGTCCCTGCAAAGCCGTGGAAAACAGCCCAGACCCCTAGAGATTAAAAGACACAATTTGTCTATCATTTTCTCATTTCAATCTCAAGGATTTCTTTGTGTTTAAACGAATTAATTCCACTCAACGATTCATTATAGAATTATCGCGGTGATTGTGACCGGCGGGTCGGGACACGAGCTGCGCGCTAACGAGCAACCCGTGTAATTACGGGCAGTAATTGTCCGATAAAGAGTCCGGCTTTCACGACCCGTTGGACCTGTTGGACTCCCCGGGAGGATACTCACGCAGCATCAATAGAATTTACTGAAAGTAACTCTCGACGTTTATATGCTCAAGGCGATTTTTATCCGCATATCGCCGGAGTAAGTAACGTTCTTGCGTGTTAGAAATGCATCAGAGCACCACAATTTGCATCGAGCTTAGTGAAATGAACGAAATACATGCAGATGTGATAGGAAGAGATGTCCCCTGGGGAAATATCCGGGAAAAGGATTTATTGTAGTATTTTAATTTACGTTGAATTTATAATGCTTTCTTTCGCCACAAATATAAATCAAGTCAAAGCATCGTGAGCGGTGCGGTTTTCACAGGGTTCTGGAAAATCCTTCCATCCTTTAACAATATTTGGGAAACCCGATTTGAAACCCGATTTCTATTTCATATTCTTAACAATATTTGGCGTGTTAATTATCCCAATGCCTGTGAAAACCGCACCGCTCGCCGTAAAAAGCGGCGGAAAACCGCTGTAGTGGAAACTTGGCTTGGAACGTTCCGCTGTTTATTGTCTTGAACACAAATTATTACCGGCGAATAGCGGTAAAAGGCCTGTTTCCACTACAACGGATTTCGCTGCGGTTTGCGGCGCCGGAGCGGTTTTCACAGGGTTTTGGATAATCCTTCGATGGTTTAACAATACACCAATGCCTGTGAAAACCGCTCCGGTCCCGCAAACCGCAGCGGAATCCGTTGTAGTGGAAACATGCCTTTAACGTTGCGTAAAGGCCTGTTTCCACAATAGCGATTTTGCAGCGAGCGGTGCGTTTTTCACAGGGGTTTGGATAATCCTTCGATGGTTTAACAATAAATGGCCTGTTGATTATCCCAATGCCTGTGAAAACCGCCCCGCTCGCCGCAAAATCGCTCAAGTGGAAACAGGGCTTTACCGTTCTTAGCAAGAGGATATAGGGAGTTTAAGAGATCACACGCTAACGATAACATTGACGTTAACAATATTTGTTGTACATAAAATACATGCAAGAAATAGCGTTAACGTAAACGTTATCGTTAGTGTGTGATCTCTTAAAGCGATTTGTCAGCCAAAAAATTTGAATGCAAAAGGGGACGAATCTTCTGCACGAATTTCCTGCATTCTGATTGGCTGTGAGGGCAATGTTTACAAACATCATCCTTCTGTTTGTTTACAAAACGACTGTCGATTCACTTTAAACTCTGTAATCTCTTTAACACTCCGCTATGGCACTTCAGACACACTATTTCTGTACCATTTTGACCAGTGAATGTGGAAATGAACAAACATACGGCCATTAACACGCAAGCGTATCGACCAAGAATTCCAAGCCCCATTGTTCGGCAGAGTTACAAACTCATTTGCCCATGTTTCCCCTCAAATATCGCAACACATGCACAATAATCATATTCCTTGTGGTTGAGACGTTTTGTTCATTATGTCGCCATCTCAGCCAATTTATCGGTGTGTAGCACTTCTCGCTTCGCTTAGCACCTATACCAGCACTTATCGCGTTAGGCGATGCTCATTTCCAAATAATTTGCTAATCGATTATTAGCATTTAAATAAACAATACCGGTTTGAAGTACGGGGGAATTGGCTTGAATGAACACTTATTAGCAGAGTCGAGTATACCCGGGATGCTAATGGGGACATGAGAGCTCATCAAGGAAGCTAATGTCGTGGTTATTCGGGCGAAAAATGACCAACTAATGACGCTAAATTGACTCGTGCGGCGCTCCATATTCTGTTGAAAAAATCTCCGGTACCTCGTTCCAAGGTCTTAGTGTTGGCGATTGTTTGCAGGCTGCTGGGAGACGAGGTCGTGGTTGCTGTTCTAAAGTCGACGATGCGGGGAAAGTTTTCGTTATGAAGTCCTGGACTTGATTTTTGTGTTTAGAGCGAAGGGGAGTTGGAAATCAGGTGTGTGGGATTCAGTTGAACCAGTTTTATTAGGGAGGTCTAGAAATCAAAACGATAAAGTAAACGTTAACGACAACGTTATTTTTGTACCGTCTGACGAGGAGAGGGAGTGTTTCCTTTACCTGAGTGACGAACGTTTTTTAGTGTGTTCTTAAAACTGCAAGCCGAAAAGGTTCCCGACTCGTGACTTGACAGTAAAGTGTACCAGTGCGTTGCTTTTATCAGGAACTTGGACAAAATTGGGATTCGAGATACGACGACATGGCCCTTCCCTTCCGCAATGATCCAGCGATCACCATTTTTTGATCATGGTAGCCTGGTTGGAGGTGGTGACGTCAGACGTGACAGTGGCTAGTCATGTTTTACCACTTCGCAAGTCGGCCATGTCTCAAATGTCTACTTCCAGCACAGTTCGTTTATTATTTCTTGTGCAAGGTGGTAGACATTTGGGTATGATCACCTTTAGGACCCATGCACTTAATACCGCGATGCTAGTCCATATTTTCGTGGACTAATTATACCTTTTACTATCATAAGAGCGTCTCCCCTAAACTTTTTTCCTCCAATACAATAAAGGTAAAAATTCACTGCAAAGTTCATTAGCCACAAATCAGAGAGAACGACATAAATAGCCGAGTAGCGGATTGACCAATAAACGTTGTCGAGGTCATATACCGCTTTTATGATTGGTAGATCCGTCAGAACTTCCCAGGCTCGCATCGGAATGGAGCAAACGACATACCCCATGCTGACGAGAATGAGCATGCGCGTCAAATGACTGGTTTCCTGTTTCCGTTTCTGGTCAACAGCTGCCGATGAAACCGAGGCGAGATCTTGTTGTTTCTTATTGGCCCGTTTTACGGTATAAATTATCCAGATGTTCATGAACAGAATGGTTAAGAACGGGACCAAAGTGCCGACGAAAAGTTGGAACATTGATGCGAAAACTTCCAACGATGGATTGTCTGGTCGGTTCGGCTTCACAGTCTCTGCACCTGCACCATACACAGAAGAGAATTTTTTTCATGCGAGTGGTCATGCAAAAAGTAGTTCGAACATGATTTACAGTGCAGCAGAATGGTCGCAAATCACCCCTCCCTAAAATGTGTTCAGAAAATTGCAGAAGAGCCCTTCATAACCACGTCAAATATCCATTTTCTGCGTATAACCATATGTATCTGGGCCTACTAAAGTAGTCCTGAAAGACTTGTGATAACTGAGAATGTCTCCCGTATGCCAGTGTCAGTCTTGTTTGGCGGACACTCCAAAACAGACAGACATCGATGCAGTTCCTCCCCATCCGCTTTAATCCCTCACTCACTCCTTGGGAGGCATTGGCGAACGGGAAGCAACGAAAAATATTACACCGGTGTAATGTT
>NMRB01001027.1:128939-150166 GCA_002633025.1 Notospermus geniculatus | reverse complement strand
CAACCAGGAACAAATAAGTGGCAAGACCATTTCCAGCGGAGATGCAGAGAGACCCTAACACACACCATTGGTGTTTGGCAACGGCAAAACCTCCTCAAGAATTATCCTACCAAGTTGGTGTCAGCTAACAATTGGATTACAAAAGCATGTCCCATAAGACCCTCGGTTAGCTTGATACGCATCCAAAGTTACCATCAGGAATTCCAAGGAGAAATCAAAAATGAAGCGTACCAACTCATCATGCTTCATAGCTACTTCTACTCTTCCTGGCAACTGGATATGAATATCAGTTGGGGGTATACATTTAGTGATTTGAATATCGTGGGATGACTTGGACAATAATCGAAGTCACAAGTGCTCCGAAGGAAAATGGCAAAATTTTATCAATTAATGTTTTTCACTTAAGTCCAGATTATTCCGTTTGGTTTGCACTGTTGTTTCATGGCATATGGTACACCATGTGCACCCCTGGCAAGAAAACAAAGAATTCTGCATGGTCAAATAATGATTTTAAAACTATCACAGCAAGTCACACACTCTGTGTCGATGACAAACAAAAGCAGGTTTTCTTGTGCAAACAGCCAGTGCCAGTAGTATTGGGGAAGGTGACCGTATGTTGATACATGTATAGCCTACCGTGAAACATTTAAAATGCAGAATGATGGCCATCTATGGGCGTGCCTTTATTCTCACAACTGACCCGAACTGAAGAATTCACGTCTGAAGAACTGTCTGTTGTCCCTATCCATTTCTGCTAAGGAAATGAAGGACCTATTAAAACACCAAAATTGTAAAATGTATGGTCAGGTCACCATTATCGGTTGTCACCAAACGCATTTGTAACTGAAGAAACAATGCCACATCTTTGAAAGGACATCATTTTTCAAAGCGTGGGATAAAGGATGCTGTTCAGACACCTATCAACACATGGTGCATGACAGCTCTTGGGGGGAAACTTCCCTCTCCAAAACAGTCTTGAAACAGCTCATGTTGCCTGTCACTTACATAACATGCCTTCAAAATCATTTCAATACCACTAGCGTTCATCAAAGCTGCGATACCAGAAGATGAACGTTTTTGCCTGGAAGTGACGACGAAAATCTGTCAATTGCATAAATATTCAGTCGAGATATCCTGACTTGGTCATGATCCTGACTGAGGGGGTAAAAGATATCCTCTTTCATGAATTTCTTGAGGCAAAAGCTGTCAAAAGCATAAATGGCCATCAAAGAAAACCATTGGTCAGGCTTTTACTTTCTCCTTTAGTTCTGATGTGAATCCTATCATCCTTCAAACAGGCCCGACAGATAAAGCTTTAGGTCACATTTTTTTGTATGGTGCAACTACATGGCAAGGCGAACTATGACCCAGTGGAAGTTATTGCCAAATGAAATGGTCTATGGACCATGTGCTCACCTGTTTGGACAGAATAGTGTACCGGTAAGGCCACGGTTATTATATTCTTTGGTTTACGGGCACAAAGATTTTGAACCCAGGTACGGAGGACGGAATAAAAATTAAAAAAAACTTTGGTTCAGTTCAGTTTTTTCATTTTCACCTTTTGAATGACAAGTAAGACAACTCGGAGGAAATAAAAAACCAAAAAATTCTTGACAAATGCCTCTTTTCTGCTTCTTTCCGTCCTCGCTGCCAGGAAATAGGCGTACGTCAGTTGGTTTTATTTATTTTAGCAGTTCGTGACAGCTGAAATCAAGGTCAGCGGGAATAAAAACAACTCCATTTATTGGTTTTTTTCTTAGAAGACCTCATTTGAAGTTCGGAGGCAATAAAAGAAACTGATTTTCCCAATTTTATTTTTTTTTCGGAATGGCATTTTGCCACGTCGGCGGGCCCGTAAACCAAAGAATAAAAAAAGTGTGGCCTAACTCTCGACGTTTATATGCTCAAGGCGATTTTTATCCGCATATCGCCGGAGTAAGTAACGTTCTTGCGTGTTAGAAATGGATCAGAGCACCACAATTTGCATCGAGCTTAGTGAAATGAACGAAGTACATGTAGGTGTGATAGGAAGAGATGTCCCCAAGGGAAATATCCGGGAAAAGGATTTACTGTAGTATTTTAATTTACATTGAATTTATAGTGCTTTCTTTCGCCACAAATATAAATCAAGTCAAAGCATCTAACAAAGACGGATATCTTCGAGGAAGGTTTTTTCCTTTACACCGAGAAAGCCAAGTTGGCGAATTGACTTTAGCGTAGAGGTCCTATATAGGGCATCTACTTGTAGGCCTACACCCTTGTTCTTGTATCGATTCTGGCATTCCGTAATGATGGTGGCGATGGTCATTCGATTGTCAACGTTCCCCTCAGACCCATCCTGAGAATCTCAGGTCATTTACGGCCGCACTCCTCCCTGAACCAAGCGCGAGAAGGGGGTGATTGTGAAGACCCTGGGTGCGTGGATGCCTCAGACCCTGCCGTTAAAAATTCTAAACTTGCACTTAGATTAGTTTAAACCAAGTAGGAGATAACAGTTTCATCGCAACCTGCAGAAAGATTTCACTGGCAACATGGCAACAAAAGAGATACGGTGGAGTATGTATAAACCATACTTTTATTAGACCTACCAATGACACGAAAATCTTTTTTATCAAGAAACACGTTTACGATGTCACTTAAGAGATCTTTCAATTAAACGGTAATACTACAGGCCCGTTTCCACTACAGCGGTTTCCCTGGGATTTGGTTTTCACAGGGTTCTGGCGAATCCTTCGGTCTTGGTATGTTAATTATCCCAATGCCTGTGAAAGCCGCACCGCTCGCCGCAAAAAGCGGCGGAAAACGTTGTAGTGGAAACTTGGCTAAACGTTCCGTATTTATTATCTTGAACACAAATTGTTAGGGAGGTTTAGAAATCAAACGATAAACGTAAACGTTAACGACAACGTTATTTTTTACCGAAAACGCAACATAAAATCTGGTTAATGTGAGTATGAAAAACAACGTTAGTCGTAAAGTTTACGTTTATGCTTTGATTTCTAAACCTCCCTACTACCGGCGAATAGCGTTAACGTTGCGTTACCGTTGTTAGCAAGACAATACAGAGTTTAAGAGATCACACGCTAACGATAACATTTACGTTAACGCTATTTCTTGCATGTATTTCATGTACAAAAAATAATGTTAACGTAAATGTTATCGTTAGCGTGTGATCTCTTAGGGCCGTATGCACAGAGCTTCCTCAAGTGTAAGGTCGACCTTAATCTTTTGTATTCTGCCCTGCAAACAATAGCTAAAGGTCGACCTCACACTCAAGGAAGCTCTGTGCATACGGCCCTTTAACTCTCCGCTATGGCACTTCAGACACGCTATTTCTGTACCATTTTGACCAGTGAATGTGGAAATGAACAAACATACGGCCATTAACACGCAAGCGTATCGACCAAGAATTCCAAGCCCCATTGTTCGGCAGAGTTACAAACTCATTTGCCCATGTTTCCCCTCAAATATCGCAACACATGCACAATAATCATATTCCTTGTGGTTGAGACGTTTTGTTCATTATGTCGCCATCTCAGCCAATTTATCGGTGTGTAGCACTTCTCGCTTCGCTTAGCACCTATACCAGCACTTATCGCGTTAGGCGATGCTCATTTCCAAATAATTTGCTAATCGATTATTAGCATTTAAATAAACAATACCGGTTTGAAGTACGGGGGAATTGGCTTGAATGAACACTTATTAGCAGAGTCGAGTATACCCGGGATGCTAATGGGGACATGAGAGCTCATCAAGGAAGCTAATGTCGTGGTTATTCGGGCGAAAAATGACCAACTAATGACGCTAAATTGACTCGTGCGGCGCTCCATATTCTGTTGAAAAAATCTCCGGTACCTCGTTCCAAGGTCTTGGCGTTGGCGATTATTTGCAGACTGCTGGGAGACGAAGTCGTGGTTGCTGTTCTGAAGTCGCGATGCGGGGAAAGTTTTCGTTATGAAGTCCTGGACTTGATTTTTGTGTTTAGAGCGAAAGGGAGTTGGAAATCAGGTGTGTGGGATTCAGTTGAACCAGTTTTATTAGGGAGGTCTAGAAATCAAAACGATAAAGTAAACGTTAACGACAACGTTATTTTTGTACCGTCTGACGAGGAGAGGGAGTGTTTCCTTTACCTGAGTGACGAACGTTTTTTAGTGTGTTCTTAAAACTGCAAGCCGAAAAGGTTCCCGACTCGTGACTTGACAGTAAAGTGTACCAGTGCGTTGCTTTTATCAGGAACTTGGACAAAATTGGGATTCGAGATACGACGACATGGCCCTTCCCTTCCGCAATGATCCAGCGATCACCATTTTTTGATCATGGTAGCCTGGTTGGAGGTGGTGACGTCAGACGTGACAGTGGCTAGTCATGTTTTACCACTTCGCAAGTCGGCCATGTCTCAAATGTCTACTTCCAGCACAGTTCGTTTATTATTTCTTGTGCAAGGTAGTAGACATTTGGGTATGATCACCTTTAGGACCCATGCACTTAATACCGCGATGCTAGTCCATATTTTCGTGGACTAATTATACCTTTTACTATCATAAGAGCGTCTCCCCTAAACTTTTTTCCTCCAATACAATAAAGGTAAAAATTCACTGCAAAGTTCATTAGCCACAAATCAGAGAGAACGACATAAATAGCCGAGTAGCGGATTGACCAATAAACGTTGTCGAGGTCATATACCGCTTTTATGATTGGTAGATCCGTCAGAACTTCCCAGGCTCGCATCGGAATGGAGCAAACGACATACCCCATGCTGACGAGAATGAGCATGCGCGTCAAATGACTGGTTTCCTGTTTCCGTTTCTGGTCAACAGCTGCCGATGAAACCGAGGCGAGATCTTGTTGTTTTTTATTGGCCCGTTTTACGGTATAAATTATCCAGATGTTCATGAACAGGATGGTTAAGAACGGGACCAAAGTGCCGACGAAAAGTTGGAACATTGATGCGAAAACTTCCAACGATGGATTGTCTGGTCGGTTCGGCTTCACAGTCTCTGCACCTGCACCATACACAGAAGAGATTTTTTTTCATGCGAGTGATCATGCAAAAAGTAGTTCGAACATGATTTACAGTGCAGCAGAATGGTCGCAAATCACCCCTCCCTAAAATGTGTTCAGAAAATTCCAGAAGAGCCTTTCATAACCACGTCAAAGATCCATTTTCTGCGTATAACCATATGTATCTGGGCCTACTAAAGTAGTCCTGAAAGACTTGTGATGACTGAGAATGTCTTCCGTATGCCAATGTCAGTCTTGTTTGGCGGACACTCCAAAACAGACAGACATCGATGCAGTTCCTCCCCATCCGCTTTAATCCGTCACTCACTCCTTGGGAGGCATTGGCGAACGGGAAGCAACGAAAAATATTACACCGGTGTAATGTTATTTTAATGTTCCTCATCTGTGAGTGTTTCCCTACTGTCGTCTGACGGGATAAGCTGCGCCTTGACAATAGGGGACACGCAGAGAAACGCGCCGATCTATCTGCCAGTGTTTCCTATAAGGGGAACACTGACACACGGAAACACCTTAGCAGATGTAACACCTGTAGCCTACCTTTTCAACCAGTGCAACAAACGTGAACCAATATTTGATATTAGGGAGGTTTAGAAATCAAACGATAAACGTAAACTTTACGACAACGTTATTTTTCATACTTACAGATTAACCAGATTTTATATGCATTTTCGGTACAAAAATAACGTTCTCGTTAACGTTTACATTTATCGTTTGATTTCGAAACCTCCCTATTTTACCTGTTTCTGGATCGTAAATGTATCTGAAAGTCCACAGCATATTCGAGTTGAGACCGAGTATCACCACAGTGGTAAGAAGAATGGTCCAGCCAGCTCTTCTGCTGGTGCAGATCCTCGCTGCCGCCATGGGGTACCTCACCACGATTAAACGGTCGATAGTCATCTCCATCAGGTAGAAGCCAGAGAGGATTGCTGTCGAGTAGGCCAAATACCAGCCCATTCTGGAAATAGAAAAGAAAATCAACCAACTAGGTTACGGTAGTTCGAAATAACTGATAGGGAGGTTTAGAAATCAAGCGATAAACGACAACGTTATTTTTCATACTACATGTACACAATTAACCAGATTTTATACTGCATTTCCGGTACAAAAGTTGTCGTTAACGTTTACGTTTATCGTTTGATTTCTAAACCTCCCTATTTTTTTACCGGATGGTACTTTATTTTGGCAACAACTAAATCTAAAACAGGTTATCCAAGTATGCGTATCTGCGTGTGCTTATAGTCCGTTTACGGAAGGGGGCAGTCACTGGGGAGGTTTCGAAATCAAACGATAAACCAAAACTTTACGACAACGTTATTTTTCATACTACACATTAACCAGATTTTGCATTGCATTTTCTGTACAAAAATAAAGTTGTCGTTAACGT
Organism: Notospermus geniculatus; assembly: GCA_002633025.1. NCBI lineage: Eukaryota > Metazoa > Nemertea > Pilidiophora > Heteronemertea > Lineidae > Notospermus > Notospermus geniculatus. Next base: position 143,757 of record NMRB01001027.1, on the reverse strand, counting down.
TTACGTTTATCGTTTGATTTCGAAACCTCCCTACTGTTTTATGGTTCCAGGTGGATGGAATAGAAATTGATGTTTGGAAAAAAACGGATGCTCCCCCTCCGTAAACGGACTACGCACACGCAAATACGCATAGTATGGATAACTTGCGAAGACTATCGTTTTAGGTAGAGTACATGTACACCATAGTCAATCAACAGAACAGGCGAGAGAAAATTATCTTTGTAGCGCCCCCTGGGAGCGGTGGCTCCCTTGGAATTTCCAACCTGAAAATGAAATGTTGGTTCACGTTAAGTAGGCCTACTTCGAATAACCGATGTACATGTAGGCCTAGATCAAGGGGTAGAAGTAATCTTCCATCAAAATGAAAGAGTAAAGCCACATGGCTCTTAAAAAACAAGAAAACATTTACTCGAAAAATATTGGTATGCCATCTTTGCCGAGCCATCCTCGAAGTGGATTAAACGAGGCGAGCGCCACGCTGTTGCCAATCAGGAGAGTCAGGCTGTCGACGACTGCTAGCGCTGCCATGTAAATGCTGGTAGAGATTCGACGATTGTCCTTCTGCATCGTTACCAAGATGGACATGATGTTCCCCGGGACTCCGATGAACGTCGGAGCGTAGTAGATGTACGAGGCGAGCCAGTAGACCAATTCAAGTGTCTTGACCGCGGAGGATTTCGTCGTCGTGGGGGTGACCCCTGGTGAAGTCATGAAGAGGGTAAGGTTCTAAAACGGGGAGATGAAAATTGATGATCATGTCGGAACATCTGGAAGTGTCTCTTAACGATTGGAGGAAATAGGATATCATTACCCCGCACGGGCCACGTACAAAGAGCGGCGGACGGGGGCCAAGATTTTTGCATGGGAGGGGTCTCAGGACGGTGGCCAGGCAAGGGGTCTGGGGATTTATCCTCCCAGTTTAATTTTAAAATCTTTTAAGATTTTAAAATTTTAATCTTTTTGTGGCAAAATTTTAAAATCTTTTAAGATTTTAAAATTTTGCCAGAAATTTTTGTCAGAAATTTTAAAACCTTTTAAGATTTTAAATTTTTGCCAGAAATCAAAATTGCTGAGAGCAGGGGTTCCGCCCGTCCCCCGGATCCCCGCCAATATTAGCCCAATGCTATCGTCGTGGAGCCATACACCCATTCATGCTATTCTACTTACATGTACCTTCATGCTTTTGGCATCTTAGTTTGGAGAAAATGGTAAAAAGTATCTCTTACGCGAACGAACATTACGCGACTCCGGCTGAGTAAACGGATGTTAATTACGGTTTGTTTGGTATATCATGTGACGTAGACGAAGATACAAGGTAATAGGAACGAAAACGGCGAAGAACTGCGGCTTAAGAGACAAGTCCCATCTTCCAGTACGAAAAGTAGAATATGAACTCAGTGACACTCGCTTTTGACGAGCGCAGTAACTCAGTCTGCCTCTGTATATGATACGGGGCTGCATGACAATTGAATCGGGCGTGCCCTCATCCATCTACTATACAGTACTTAGAAACACGAGTAGAAAGGACAAAAAGAATGGTTTCCGGGGCGAGTAGGTGCAAATTCTGATAAAAAGAGAAAACGTGATGAATGAAAATCTGCTAGGGTCAGGTTCTTTCCAGTTGTAATGAAAAGAACGTATTCTGACACCTTTATTTTTTCATTTATAATGTCGAGATTTTTTTTTTTAAAACTCGAACAGTTTGCGTTGCAACTTGATATTTTCGTAACATTACACGGGGTTTAAAAATTAGCTTCTATTACATTTCCCGTACTGCATTCTTTGTTTTTATCCATTAAGCCTGTCCTTGTTTTTTTCTATTTCACCTGTCCCTATGCCATTACGTAGTATTCTTGGCGTACGTAGGCCTACGTCTGCCCGGGTGCCGTCCTTGATCTTTCCTAATGATATGCCTATTTCTGCAGCCCGATACTAATTCAGCCACCTGTGTATCATGAAACATAATTAAACACAGATTGCCCACATTTTGCGTAGTACCCGAATGGCCACTCGTACCTGTATCAAAATATGTTAACAGTAGATCATACCAGAAATATTTCGTACATGTAATATTGTGGTCATAATAATCATCTCATGGAGTTTGCCAAGATCATTCTAAGGCATGAAGCCAGGTAGTATACATTAACAACAGAGTACCTTTGTTCTGCGGGGTTCAGTTTACCATTACATACATATGTACATGTACATGTTCTCATGTACTTATGATGTATCACTACGGCGTGCAGTGCAAGTAACTTCGAATACAGTTCCTCTAATTCATAGCATTTTGTTAAACCATGGTAAGTGCCTTTTTGCTTTTCCTTGGCCATAGGCCTAGGCCTATACACGTACTCTTGTCTACATGTACATGTACGTATAGGCCTACAGGTAATTATTAGGCCTACATAGTAATTATTTTTCAATAGGATTTACATGTTCGCATTTTCGTATGGGTAGGATCATTAGGGAGTTTAAGAAACCATATCATAAACGTTAACTTTACGACAACCTTATTTTTCATACTGCGAATTCACCAGATTATATAGGCTATGTGTTGCATTTTCGGTACAAAAAGGTAAAGTTGTCGTAAAGTTTACGTTTATCGTTTGATTTCTTAAACTCCCTATTTCTAGGACTGTTTACTACAATTGAGTTCTACGATTTTCCCTGGCCGATTTGACTCGGAGAGAAAAACTCGTCTCGTCTGCCAGTTGTTTGTTATGCAGTGTGATATGATATCTTCACATTTGCCGAGATACCAACCTCTATATGAGTTGCACCACACCCAGCTGGAAGCAACGAGTTCATCAGGATTTCTTTCTTGCTTTCAAGGAAGTGGGAGAAGAAACTAATGAACAGATCGAAGGTAGGCCCGTCGCCCTTTTTGCTATTTTTCCAATGCTTTTTGACAAGCCAAAAGTACATGTATATAACCGATTACACTTTCGGCGGTACTTGCACCTTTAGAGTTTTCGCAACCCCCCCGAAACGCCAACGTGAACGCCTAGCCTTTTGTTCAGTGCTCTCTTCGTGGCATCATACAATGGCGTCTCGGTAGCTTTTGCGAAAACGCTCTTAGGGAGGTTTAGAAATCCAACGATAAGCGTAAACGTTAACGACAACGTTTTTTTGTACCGAAAATTCAATACAAAATCTGGTTAATGTGTGGTATGAAAAATAACGTTGTCGTAAAATTTACGTTAATCGTTTGATTTCTAAACCTCTCTATTGACCAAAAACGCGCTTATCCACGTGGAAGTTTTCTCGCGCGTGTTGGCTCTCAATGGGCAATTCACCATAAATTTTCTCATGACGACGACGCCATAACACAAAAAACGACTGCCCATATCTTTTTACAGCCGAATTGCCCATAAAGAGAGCCAGCTCGCGGTAGAAACCTGTCACGTGGAGATCGATATATTACAGCACGTTTTTTATTCCTGGCGCCAGGCAACTACGGAGGGTGACACGAATTCCCTAGATTGTGAATCCGCGACATCTCTCATTAGCTTATTGTTATAATCGCGTAATACCATCATTAAGGTGACCTCATTTTGCTTGCCACCACGGCAAATGACATTTACGCTTATACAACATTTATTAAGCAAGCGTCCGTCCTACATGTACTTTGCACTGTCTGATGTAAATGACATTCCTCCAACGTACAACTCTCTTAGTTTGAGATCAAAAATCCGACTCAGTGTTCTCACGATGAGCTTCAATTCTTCTTCAATCGCAGAGTTCAAGGAAGCTTTCTCCATCTTTGACACGGATGGTGATGGAAGGATTGCTTCGTCTGATCTGGGGTTGGTCATGAGGTGCCTGGGACTCAACCTCACAGAAACCGAACTACAGGAGATTATCAGTGATATCGACACAGAGGGTAAGTTTTTTTCATGATTATGAAACAATGGCGTTGCGTTTGGATATCCCATTTTATAGCAAGTTCATTAAATCAACAGCTTGCTCCTTGAAGAATCTTTGGCGATAACTGACGTACTTCCTTCAAATCTACCAGCCACCTTCAACCTCACTTAAAGCTAGGAATGCACTGCTGATTTTCTGTTTTGCGACTCGCTTTGCAACCTGCTACATGTACATGTACATGTACCTGCGATTGAATACGACCGCAAGGAATTGGATACACCGGTCGCCGACTTGAAATTGATCACGTCTTCGCCAGTGGTGGAAATCACGTCTAGCTACGGTGATCGAGTGCCCAGGTGATTTTTCAACCTGACTTTGCTTTGCGACTTGCTTTGCAACTGGGTTGCGTTGCAACTGGGCAATCGATCGCCGAAGTGGACTAGATAGACGTGATTTCCACCAATGGCGAAGGTGATCACTTTCAGGTGGGCGACCGGTATCAGTTCCTTGCGGTCGTACAATCGCAGGTACATGTACATGTAGCAGGTTGCAAAGCAAATCGCAAAGAAGCAGAAAATCCGCAGTGGATTCCTAGCTTTAGTCTACGTGTGCTAGTACGTGCACCACGGATGGTGCCAGTCCCGCTGTTGTAAAGAATTTCCGAAGGACCATTTCCCCAAGGGTGCGATCGTGACCACTTTTTCTTTGACTTAGGGACACTTTCATGGAACAGAAAAAAAACTCCCACGCCGTTTCTGTTTTGATTTTCTAGGTACGGGAACAATCGAACTCTCCGACTTCCTCCAGATCATGTCACGAAATCTGTTGGAAAAAAACACAACAGACGCACTATTGGATGCCTTCCGTGTTCTCGACAAGGATGGTAATGGTTACATAAGCGCTGCAGAGTTAAAACACGTGATTTCCAATCTAGAGGAAAAGCTGACGGATGAAGAAATCAACAAGATAATCCGGGAGGCGGACTTGGACGGGGATGGACAAATCGATTACGAAGGTATAATTCGTAAGTTTTCGCAACGCCCGGTTACGACTACTATATGTACGTTTGTCAATAGAGAGTTTTTGCAATCGCCTGGATAGACCTATACATCTACATGTACGTACATGTACATGTACATGTAGGTTACGATTTTCTATTGTCGGAGTATAGCCGAACAATAGATTAACGTTCTCATTGGCCGAACCGGGCGGTTGCGAAAACTCACTATTTGAAATTTTAGTCGTAGGTCGATCCGGGCGTTTGCGAAAACTATCTACATGTAAATTGTACTGTACATGTACATCGTCCCACAATTGCCCAATCGCTAGGGGGGGATACCCACAGACGCTCCTTTGCGCAGATGGTGGGGATTGGTCATGTTTTGACCTACACGCAAGCAAACTTCTTTTCAATGGAAAAAAGGTATATATCGGGTGGCCCAAAAAATCCCCCCCGCCTCCTTCAATAAACTGCACACTAAGCAGCCTGGGACCTTGATATTTTAGACATGCAATAACATGGATATCAACCATCTTATGAAAAAAAATTCAGCCCTAAATAGGCCTAATGAATAGTTTTGACACGACGAAAAAAATCAAAAATCTCCACTCAAGCCTACGATAATCAAGACTTCAAAGAGGCCCTCTTGAATATCGTGGTTGAGCTTAGAGTGACAGCAATGATTATATGTAAATCAATTGAAACTCACAGCCATGCCTGAAATTAACGAGGGAGGGGGAGGCCTCCTGTTCAACAGGCGTGTCAGACAATCCTCCCGTACTTGGTACTGCTTGGAGTTGACCATGGACATGATGTAACAGAGGAAAAAGTCCTTGGAATGCATGTCACCTTTTAGTCACCCCCGAAATAAATTCTTTAACTCATTTTGAAAAATTACGAGACTAACTGCTATAGATGAGAAAGTTCAAACAGTTGTTGATCACTGAAACGGATGTTGAGAACAAACCAATCGTAAAAATCATTTTCCTATTTTCTTGCGACCAGCCAACGAACCCCCCTTCGTCAGCGATATAGTAGAAATAGTTATTTATATTCCAGACTATTATGTAGGGTAAACTTGTGGCCAAGAACAGTAAACTGACGAACAAGAGGCTCAGCAGACTGTTCGCATCCGCTTTCCTAAAGACTTTCGTTTCTAATGTTGCCTTTCGCGCTTGCGAAACTCCTAAAATTATCAGGGTGTTAAACAGAAATACAAAAACACACGGTAGCATGTAAGGGACGAAATAATCAGTAATTTGGATGAGGAAATATATTTCAAGGTTCGTGAACTCAGGCACGTTGTAGAAACATCCAAGTGTTTCTGTGCCATCCCAGTAGTAAACTCGAAAGTAGGCCAGTATTGGTGTGTTGATGATCGTCATGGAAGTCATCATGACACCGACTGCTATTCGACGTACTCTCGTGGTTATCATGACGTGTGTCTTTAAGGGGAACCAGACACCAAGACACCTTTCTAAGGAGAACATTACGATGAGATACGAAGAGATAGAGAAACAAACTCTATTTTGATATCTCAGCGTCTTACAAAGGAAATGCGACCAGAAAGAAATTGGCGGATCGATGAAGAAATTTCCGTAGCTTTTACCTAAGACGCCACCTACGTACCATGCATAAGTGCCATAGATCAGCGTGCCTAAGTCCACCACTGCCAGCGGGCCCAAGTAGGTGACCGTCACCGTGTCCTTATTCCTGCATCTCCAAAAAACAGCAATGGAAAGCGCATTCCCAGCAATACCAAGAGCAATGATTATCCCCATGATGTACTTATTGATGAAGTCTGTCACCAAGCCGACGAGGAGCAAAAGTGATGATAGTTCCTGTGGAGAGAATGACTGAAGTTTGGGATCGGTAATCGTTCCTATTGCACCAGAGTCAGCCGACATTGGGGCGAAAGAAGTGATGGTGCTCACACAATGCATAAAACAGCTTCTGCTTCTGTTTACTTAGTGTAATCCTGTGCTTATATTTATATATTTGTAGCGTCTATTTATGGTTCCTGGTTCTCATCAGTCTTTGATTTCACCGCCTGTAACTTGTGTTCATCCACTGACCATGTACAGCTGCATAATGCAATACATTGTATTAAGTGAAAGAAACAATGAGCCAATGAATTTCTAAGCAAATATATTTCCAATGGAACAGCGTGTTTGCCAATAATTTGCCTGCCAATCCCCCCCTTTTCAGCAATACATCGACGATATTTCTGAGCGATCGAAGGACTTCCACTGTCTACATGGTTCAATTTCGTGCCGAAAATAGGGCCTACCAGTCACATCATCTTACATGTATCATTTGTCTTTCAGAATTCATCAATTCTTTCAACGGAATGTGCGACTAGATGATAGAGAATATTGTCCTTGTGAAGAGGACCAAAGACTAGCTGGTTATACTGTACGTACGTACACACCGGAAGATCCCAAGGCGGACAATACCGCAGTTCCAGTAGCGCCGCCATGGGCAGACGTATAACATCCACATAAGGCTTCCTATAAATAGCGTTTTCGGATGCTGGTCCAGCTTGGAATGAAACAGTGAAACCGGTGAGATGTCACCGTCTGTTGAACTCCTTCTCGAGAGACAAGAACTTCTTGTCGTACTTCTTGTCTGTCGAGACGGCGTTCAACAGACGTTGCCGACATCAGGAGTTTTTACTAAATTAAGACAAATTTTTATTAGGTATCTTCTTTATTCGTGTAGATACAAGTAAATACATTGTAGATTGTGCATGTTGCAATTTCAATTGTTGCCGAAAGACCAACAATGTAAGACGTTGTCCCTATGTGTCTAGGGATATACAACAATCTCATGTGGGTATATGGGTATCCCTTTAGCAATTACACAGGCGTGATTTGTACATACATGTAATTTATTAAACATGTATTTTTTACATCTTGAAGTGTTACAATGCCAAAACACAAAAAATATGGAATCAGCCCTGGTCAATTTTTAAAAAATACATGTATGTGTTGGCCATCGGGAGGGTGTGAGGCGAGCAGTGACAAGTTGTAGACCTATCTCACACTCTATTTTTCGTAGTGTTCATAAAAACACAAAGTAATTGATTGTTAGTTACTGTACATCTTGGAGGAATTATACTGTATAATTCCTCCAAGATTACATGTACATGCACTAACAGTTTTTATTTTATCACAATCCTCTCAAAATCACAAATCTTTTTTTATATTATGCAATGTACTGCAAGATATTCGTAAAAATAATTTAAAGACCACTTTTTGTACACAAGCTCATTCGAATTTGTTTGATGTCACCATTGCCGACGTGCCTCTTAAAGCTGTTCGTACACGATTTTCTTCGCCGGTTTCAGCAATCTCATGAGCGGGACCTTGCCTCGTTTTCCTGTGTGGCCCCTGGATTTCATCTTTCTGTGATAGTCGTCCAGAACGGTCTTGAATTTCGTGACCTTTTCCTGTTCGTACCTGTCGTCCATGTTTTCATGACAAGTGTAGAGACCTGGACCGTGTTTCTCCTTGATGTACCAAACGGAATCGATGACCTTTCCGTGCTGAAAATGACGAAGGATACCAGTTAAAACGGCCACGATATTGGCACTTTTTGTCGAAAGCCGGCGCCACCGGCGGTGATTGCATCATTCTCCAATACCATGGTTTTGCCTTTCGCCCCAGTGTTGGAGAATGTCTGATTACAATACAGCGCATACGTGGATGCCCTAGGAACCAGAGTTACTCTATATGGTTGATAAGCGGTAGTTTAACAACATTGTCAATAGAGGTCTCCCTTAACGTGGGTACGTTTAGCGCAAAATAGGGAAGGAACACAGTGTCTCTTTAAAGATTGATTTTCGTCAATATCTCGAAAAAATCCGAATTCCGAATCCGAGATGCTTTGTGGATACAGCCTACTGTGAGCGTTTCACTAAAATGCTCCAAGTAAGACAGTAGGCCTAAATGCCTCAACACTTTCGATGGGTTGTGTATAGTTGCATGTTGTTCCAAATTTGATCAACATACCTGAGTAAAAGGATAGTTTGACCCCGTATACACTCGCCAGTTCTTTTCCCAACATATTGTCAACATTTGAACAACATGTTGGGTAATTAAACTCTTCTCCTGCCCAAAACTAGACAACAATATTGTCCAACATGTTGTTCAACTCTGAATTTGTAAAAATGTTGCCAGTCGGAATTTGTATACAGACATTTTCACGCCTACAGCAGTGGCTTACCTGGTCATCCGAGACGTAGTCGAAATAGAGGTGCGTCGAGTTGAAGACCTTCACTCGATTATAGCCGTAGTCGTCAGTTCTGAGTGCACTCCAGGGCCACGGTATGGGGAAGAAGGGGTCCGTGTCTTCCTGGCAGCCCTAGAAGGGGCGAAGGTCAAAATTTTAGCAGTAGGCCTACTTAAACTTCAGCCAAAAGTTATCTTGCGTAAAGCCTCGCTTATGTCGCCCTTACGTACAGTCAGAACTAGTTGGCAACTGATAATCGGCGCATAGTTGGAACTAATTAGTCACAACTACTAGGTGACATAAGCTCTCGGGCGTCAGAGAGTAACTAGTTGCCAACTACATGTAGTTGCAAACTAAAAATATCCAGATCCTGAAAGTCGCAAATGTTCAACTTCAGCGACTAGTTGACAACTGTATCCTGAAGACAGCCAATGAAATTCGCTGTACATTCCACGTGGCCTAACGTGACCACGTGACCGAATCACCACGTCACTTAAAATCAAAGGAAATCTTTGTCGACATAAGCATTCAAAAGATGCGAACGAGAAGCAACGAAAAATATTACACCGGTGTAATGTTTTTTAATGTTCCTCATCTGTGAGTGTTTCCCTACTGTCGTCTGACGGGATAAGCTGCGCCTTGACAATAGGGGACACGCAGAGAAACGCGCCGATCTATCTGTCAGTGTTTCCTATAAGGGGAACACTGACACACGGAAACACCTTAGCAGATGTAACACCTGTAGCCTACCTTTTGAACCAGTGCAACAAACGTGAACCAATATTTGATATTAGGGAGGTTTAGAAATCAAACGATAAACGTAAACTTTACGACAACGTTATTTTTCATACTACAGATTAACCAGATTTTATATGCATTTTCGGTACAAAAATAACGTTGTCGTTAACGTTTACATTTATCGTTTGATTTCGAAACCTCCCTATTTTACCTGTTTCTGGATCGTAAATGTATCTGAAAGTCCACAGCATATTCGAGTTGAGACCGAGTATGACCACAGTGGTAAGAAGAATGGTCCAGCCAGCTCTTCTGCTGGTGCAGATCCTCGCTGCCGCCATGGGGTACCTCACCACGATTAAACGATCGATGGTCATCTCCATCAGGTAGAAGCCAGAGAGGATTGCTGTCGAGTAGGCCAAGTACCAGCCCATTCTGGAAATAGAAAAGAAAATCAACCAACTAGGTTACGGTAGTTCGAAATAACTGATAGGGAGGTTTAGAAATCAAGCGATAAACGACAACGTTATTTTTCATACTACATGTACACAATTAACCAGATTTTATACTGCATTTCCGGTACAAAAGTTGTCGTTAACGTTTACGTTTATCGTTTGATTTCTAAACCTCCCTATTTTTTTACCGGATGGTACTTTATTTTGGCAACAACTAAATCTAAAACAGGTTATCCAAGTATGCGTATCTGCGTGTGCTTATAGTCCGTTTACGGAAGGGGGCAGTCACTGGGGAGGTTTCGAAATCAAACGATAAACCAAAACTTTACGACAACGTTATTTTTCATACTACACATTAACCAGATTTTGCATTGCATTTTCTGTACAAAAATAAAGTTGTCGTTAACGTTTACGTTTATCGTTTGATTTCGAAACCTCCCTACTGTTTTATGCTTCCAGGTAGATGGAATAGAAATTGACGTTTGGAAAAAATGGATGCTCCCCCTCCGTAAACGGACTACGCACACGCAAATACGCATAGTATGGATAATTTGCGAAGACTATCGTTTTAGGTAGAGTACACCATAGTCAATCAACAGAACAGGCGAGAGAAAATTATCTTTGTAGCGCCCCCCCTGGGAGCGGTGGCTCCCGTGGAATTTCCAACCTGAAAATGAAATTTGGTTCAAGTTAAGTAGGCCTACTTCGAATAACCGATGTAGGCCTAGATCAAGGGGTATAAGTAATCTTCCATCAAAATGAAAGAGTAAAGCCACATGGCTCTTAAAAAACAAGAAAATATTTACTCGAAAAATATTGGTATGCCATCTTTGCCGAGCCATCCTCGAAGTGGATTAAACGAGGCGAGCGCCACGCTGTTGCCAATCAGGAGAGTCAGGCTGTCGACGACTGCTAGCGCTGCCATGTAAATGCTGGTAGAGATTCGCCGATTGTCCTTCTGCATCGTTACCAAGATGGACATGATGTTCCCCGGAACTCCGATGAACGTCGGAGCGTAGTAGATGTAGGAGGCGAGCCAGTAGACCAATTCAAGTGTTTTGACCGCGGAGGATTTCGTCGTCGTGGGGGTGACCCCTGGTGAAGTCATGAAGAGGGTAAGGTTCTAAAAGGGGGAGATGAAAATTGATGATCATGTCGGAACATTTGGAAGTGTCTCTTAACGATTGGAGGAAATAGGATATCATTACCCCGCACGGGTCACGTACAAGGAGCGGTGGACGGGGTCCAAGATTTTTGCATGGGAGGGGTCTCAGGACGGTGGCCAGGCAAGGGGTCTGGGGATTTATTCTCCCACATTTATTTTTAAAATCTTTTTGCCAGAAATTTTAAAATCTTTTTAAGATTTTAAAATTTTTAAGATTTTAAAATTTTAAGGTTTTAAAATTAAAATTAAGATTTTAAAATCTTTTAAGATTTTAAAATTTTGCCAGAAATTTTTGTCAGAAATTTTAAAATCATTTAAGATTTTAAAATTTTTGCCAGAAATCAAAATTGCCGAGAGCAGGGGTTCCGCCTGTCCCCCGGATCCCCGCCAGTAAGCCCAATCCTATTGTCGTGGAGCCATAGACCCATTCATGCTATTCTACATGTACTTACCTTCATGCTTTTGGCATCTTAGTTTGGAGAAAATGGTAAAAAGTATCTCTTACGCGAACGAACATTACGCGACTCCGGCTGAGTAAACGGATGTTAATCACGGTTTGTTTGGTATATCATGTGACGTAGACGAAGATACAAGGTAATAGGAACGAAAACGGCGAAGAACTGCGGCTTAAGAGACAAGTCCCATCTTCCAGTACGAAAAGTAGAATATGAACTCAGTGACACTCGCTTTTGACGAGCGCAGTAACTCAGTCTGCCTCTGTATATGATACGGGGCTGCATGACAATGGAATCGGGCGTGCCCTCATCCATCTACTATTATAGTACTTAGAAACACGAGTAGAAAGAACAAAAAGAATGGTTTCCGGGGCGAGTAGGTGCGAATTCTGATAAAAAAGAGAAAAACTGATGAATAAAAATCTGCTGGGGTCAGGTTCTTTCCAGTTGTAATGAAAAGAACGTATTCTGACACCTTTATTTTTTCATTTATAATGCCGAGATATTTTTTTTAAAAACTCGAATAGTTTGCGTTGCAACTTGATATTTTCGTAACATTACACGCGTTTAAAAATCAGCTTCTATTACATTTTCCCGTATTACATCTTTGTTTTTCATCCATAAGCCTGTCCTTGTTTTTTTTCTATTTCACCTGTCCCTATGCCATTACGCGGTATTCTTGGCGTACGTGTGCCCGGGTGCCGTCCTTGATCTTTCCTAATGATGCCTATTTCTGCAGCCCGATACTAATTCAGCCACCTGTGTATCATGAAACATAATTAAACACAGATTGCCCACATTTTGCGTAGTAGGCCCCTACCCGAACGGCCACTCGTACCTGTATCAAAATTAACAGTAGATCATACCAGAAATATTTCGTACATGTAATATTGTGATCATAATAATCATCTCATGGAGTTTGCCAAGATCATTCTAAGGCATGAAGCCAGGTAGTATACATTAACAACAGAGTACCTTTGTTCTGCGGGGTTCAGTTTACCATTACATACATGTACATGTACTCATGTACTTATGATGTATCACTACGGCGTGCAAGTAGTCTAAGACTGACTTCGAATGCAGCTCTCTTAGCTCATAGCATTTTGTTAAACCATGGTAAGTGCCTTTTTGCTTTTCCTTGGCCATAGGCCTATACACGTACTCTTGTCTACATGTACATGTACATATAGGCCTACAGGTAAATGAACATATAGTAATTATTTTTCAATAGGATTTACATGTACGCATTTTCGTATGGATAGGATCATTAGGGAGTTTAAGAAACCAAATGATAAACGTTAACTTCACGACAACCTTATTCTTCATACTGCGAATTCACCAGATTATATACACATGTACATGTATTGCATTTTCGGTACAAAAAAGTAAAGTTGTCGTAAAGTTAACGTTTATCGTTTGATTTCTTAAACTCCCTATTTCTAGGACTGTTTACTACAATTGAGTTCCACGATTTTCCCTGGCCGATTTGACTCGGAGAGAAAAACTCGTCTCGTCTGCCAGTTGTTTGTTATGCAGTGTGATGAGATATCTTCACAATATTTGCCGATACCAACCTCTCTATATGAGTTGCACCACACTCAGCTGGAAGCAACGATTTCATCAGGATTTCTTTCTTGCTTTCAAGGAAGTGGGAGAAGAAACTAATGAACAGATCGAAGGTAGGCCCGTCGCCCTTTTTGCTATTTTTCCAATGCTTTTTGACAAACCAAAAGTACATGTATATAACCGATTACACTTTCGGCGGTACTTGCACCATTAGAGTTTTCGCACCCCCCCCCCCGAAACGCCAACGTGAACGCCTAGCCTTTTGTTCAGTGCTCTCTTCATGGCATCATACAATGGCGTTTCGGTGGCTTTTGCGAAAACGCTCTTAGGGAGGTTTAGAAATCCAACGATAAGCGTAAACGTTAACGACAACGTTATTTTTGTACCGAAAATTCAATACAAAACCTAGTTAATGTGTGGTATGAAAAATAACGTTGTCATAAAATTTACGTTAATCGTTTGATTTCTAAATCTCCCTATTGACCAAAAAACGTGCTTATCCACGTGGAAGTTTTCTCGCGCGTGTTGGCTCTCAATGGGCAATTCACCATAAATTTTCTCATGACGACGACGCCATAACACAAAAACGACTGCCCATATCTTTTTACAGCCGAATTGCCCATAAAGAGAGTCAACTCGCGCTAGAAACCTCTCACGTTTTTTATTCTCTCAGCACGTTTTTTATTCCTGGCGCCAGGCAACTACGGAGGGTGACACGAATTCCCTAGATTGTGAATCCGCGACATCTCTCATTAGCTTATTGTTATAATCGCGTAATACCGTCATTAAGGTGACCTCATTTTGCTTGCCACCACGGCAAATGACATGCGCTTTTATACAACATTTATTTAGCACGTCCGTCCTACTTTGCACTGTCTGATGTAAATGACATTCCTCCAACGTACAACTCTCTTAGTTTGAGATCAAAAATCCGACTCAGTGTTCTCAGAATGAGCTTCAATTCTTCTTCAATCGCAGAGTTCAAGGAAGCTTTCTCCATCTTTGACACGGATGGTGATGAAAGGATTGCTTCGTCTGATCTGGGGTTGGTCATGAGGTGCCTGGGACTCAACCTCTCAGAAACCGAACTACAGGAGATTATCAGTGATATCGACACAGAGGGTAAGTTTTTTCATGATTATGAAACGATGGCGTTGCGTTTGGATATCCCATTTTATAGCAAGTTCATTAAATCAACAGCTTGCTCCTTGAAGAATCTTTGGCGATAACTGACGTACTTCCTTCAAATCTACCAGCCACCTTCAACCTCACTTAAAGCTAGGAATGCACTGCTGATTTTCTGTTTTGCGACTCGCTTTGCAACCTGCTACATGTACATGTA